>CAJVQA010011095.1:0-10943 GCA_910591915.1 Cetraspora pellucida
TTTGCTAAATTAATCCTAATTATATTTGATAAACTGATAAACTAAATATAGCTAAATTAATTATAGTAATTAGCATGCAATTAAGAAAAGACTTAGAAAAATAATAAAAAAGAAAAATTACAGAGAAATTATAGTATTGTTATATTTATAATCAGTAATTATTTTTTAGAGATTTGGAATTTGTTCAAATTTGTTTAGCATGTATAATTAGACATATAGTAAATTTTTTTAAAAAAATATACTTATAAAAAGATTGTATTTATATAAAAATTTTTTTATTATATATTAAATCAAAGTATAGTTTAAACATAAATATAATATTTTATAATATAATTATATAGTAAATAATTTTTTTGTTTTTTTAAGCAGTTATGCCAATGTTTTATTAAGATTTTTAAAATTACTATTGCAATTATATAAATATATCTAACAACTAAGCTTAGTATTATTTAGCTACTCTAATAGCATCTAAATGCAATCTGCTATATTATCTTTAGTAAAAGTAAGCTGCTTGTCTGCCTACTTAAAGTTTATAATGAAAAGATTTTTATTCTTTCATAACAAGCTTTCAAACTGTTTTTTTAACTTCCTTTTTAATTTATTTTTCTTTTTCTTTTAATTTTATTTTTTTCTTCTTTATCTTTTGCTGACTAGCCTTTCTTTTTTTATTTAAATTTTTTTTCTTCTGTTTTCTTTTTTTTATTTTACTTATTATTCCTTTTTCTTTTTCTATATGTTAACCTTTTCATAACATATTCTTCAAACTTGTTTGTAGAAGATGTTTCATGCTGTTTTTGCTATTATGTTTATAAACTATTATCTTATTCTTGTACTTAAAAGTTGAATAATCTGTCTTGAGTTGCTTTTAGAATTAAGTCTTTGATTAGTGCTTTCTTATTTCTATTTCATCTTTCATTGTTTTCTCAAAAAATACTATATATAATATATAAGATGAAACCCAAATTGTTTTTCTTCTTTTAAACTTTTTCAAACTATTATAATAAATACTTTCTGTATTCTTTTTCAAAGGTTTGCTTGTTTCTTATAAAATGCTAAATGTTCTTGCATTTTTTTGGCTTTGCTTTGACAGACTTAACATTTTGCTATTATATATATATCTGAGCTTCTTTTATTGAGTTTTTTCAAAGTCAAAAGTTTGTTCAATATATATTTTATAAAAGCACTTCTTTTTGTACAGCTTCTTCTTGTCAAACAATTACCTTTTTAAATAATTTCAACCTTCTTTAAAAGTATGTCCAATTATAAATCATTATTTCTGTTACTAGTTTTATATTCTTAATTATATTGTTTTCTTCTATTCTGCTTCTAATCTGGCATTTGTTACTATTTTACATAGAAGTCTTACTAATAAGTTTATTTGCTTATTTTTTTATTCAAGACAGTACTCTATATTTTTATAACCAACTTTTTCTGAAACTATTATCTTACTGCTTAATGTCTTTTTCTTTGCAAGCCTATCATCTTTATCATTCTATTTGTTCTTATTATAACTTTTTACTTTAATCTATTCTATCTATATGTTTTTTGTTCTAATTATATCAATTATCTTCAATAATCATAGTGTATTTTTTTTCTTAAAAAGTTTACTTATATTTATATACACTAAGCCTTTATTAATATTTCTAATTGCAGTATTGTTATCTATAAATATTTTTAGTTTTTTCTTTCTTGGTATTATTAAAACTGCTACTCATATTACTTGCATCTCTCTGTAATAGATATAGATCATCTTTTTACTTCTAATGTTACTTTCTTTTCTGACTAATCTTGTGCTTCACTTATTTGCATCTATCCTATATCTATATTTCTATCTATTGTTTCTTTTTTGTTTCTTCTATTTGCTGTATTATTTGTATATATCATATATTTGTTCTTGTCTCTTAATATATTTTTTCTTAAGATTTCTATTAATACTTGATTAATATTTTCCTTAGCTTTTGTTTTTTAACTAACTTTATTTTTAAACCTTATAACATTTTAAGTCTTATTAATTTTTGTTTATTTTTTCTCAACTCTTCTGTTCTCATATATCCTATTAGTTTTTAGTAACTGCTTTAATCATATTGTTATTTCTTTCTATTTTTATTTATTTTTTTTTTCTTAAGCAGTTACAGTAGTACTTTATTAAACCATTTGTAGCTACATATGTAAATACAGAATATCATTTAACTTATAAGTCTACCATCATCTGACCATCCAAACAGTACCTAAATGCAGCCTGCCGCACTAATCCAGTTAGGACTAGAAATTACAACTTGTCTGACCCCTGCTCCACAATAGGATACTGCCAATCTGAAGACATCTTCTCATAAGAAAGAGAAAAACAAAAAAAAAAAGATTTTAAAATTGGAAAAAGGAGGAACAAAAATAGGAAGTAAAATAAAACTAAACAAAAAGAAAATAAAACTAATCTATAAAGAGAATAAAGAAGGAAACCTGCTAACAGGATAAAACTTTATTCTATGATTGCTGCTTATTACAATGTTTTCATATTTTATAGACTATGGCTATTCTCTAAAAACTAGATACTCTTAACCAGAATAAAAACTGTATTTATTTGTAGAACAAAGTTCGAGTCAGGCACTTTTCATATAAAAGAAATCTTCAAGTAGGTGAGATACTGTGCCAAGGTTTGGAGTTCACTTAAGCAGTCCAATTCTTCATAAACCCCTATAACCTTTTTTTAAAAAATATTATGCACATGACCTTGAAATATATGCATATCTTAATATATTTTTGGTCTTTCTGAATTAAATCCTTTTCTGATCTGCTCTACATGATTGGCTGTCTTACATGTTTGTTGTGTTTCTTATTTACCATGTCCAAACAAGCATATAATCATAAAAAAAAGTGATGCACAATGTTAATCTTTTGATGAGAGTAAGCCAAATCCCCACTTTTTGAAAAAAAAAACAAAAAAAAATAAAGAAAAGGTATATCATTGTTGCAAGAGTCCAAGTTAAGAAGAGTTTTTCTAGTTGTTCTTCTTTTTCTTTTACTTCTAATATTCTTAACTAGAGAATTGATTTTGTCTCTACTTGCTTCCAGAATATCCTTCCAGTTTGGATGCTGAATATGTGAGGAAGTCTACCAAACAAAAAGCTTAACTCAAGTCAAGAACCACTTAAGTTTCATCTGCTTCTCAGTGTATCATGTACTTGAGCTTTGTTAACAGCAAGTTTACTTAATATAAAACTAAGAATATTATCCACTTTGAAGCCAGAGTCTTCAATCTACTTTTGGTGCCAACTTGGTCTAGATGATCATCAGAAAGAGTGATTTTTTTTTATTAGCATATTTGGAACTATATTTATTTTATTATTAATTCTTATTTAATGTTGACAACTATTTTTTATTAGTTCTTTTTTTCTTGTACATCCTTTGTATTTGTTAATTTTAGTTATTAAATTATTTTCTATATTATGTACCTGCTAATGTTTTATTAGTAGCTTCTTTTTTTTCTTTTTAACTATTTTTCCTAATTGTCTATTCTTTATTGTAGTATGCACTATCTATTCTTTTTTTTCTTTTATTCTTTGATAAACTTTTTTACTTAATCTTTATTATTTATATATTACATTGCCTATCTTGAATTGTTCTTTAATTTTTCTGCTTTTAAATTTATTAAATATTTTTGTTTCTATTATCTTGAATCATTTTGTTTTTTTATCTTACTCAATTGTTTCTAATAGCTTTTAAATTGCTGCTATGTTATTAGTCTTTCTTTTTTATATTAAGTAGCTAATTTAGGTATATTAGTTCTGCTTTACTTATATTGATTCTATTTCTTTTTTATAATTATAGTTTTATTAGTTCAATTATTCTAGAGTCATAACTACTTGTTGTTCATAATTCACTTTTTGTATTTATATTTATTCTTAACTCTTTGCTTTAATTATCATTAAACAGACTAAATTGTTCTTTTTATATAACTTGTCTTCTGGTAATTTTTTTATTTTCTATATGTTTTTTGTCAAGCTTGCTTTTTGACAACTTTGTTATTTTTAATTTTATTAGTTGCTTTAGTTTATCTTTTCTGTTTAGTCTTATTACTAGGCCTCTTATTTGTTTCATTATTAGTTCTTGTCTTAGAGTTTTATAACTACTAAAATCTTTATATTCTATCATACAGTTCTTCAGTGGTTTTATTAAATTGCTTTTTTGTTTTGTCAAACATATCATTAGTTAGTATATTTCATTTATTCTATTTTTTGATATCGTCATTAATTGCAACATGTAACTTAATTTTAATATTATTATCATATTATTTATATATATAATTTGGCTTATTGTTATTTTCTTATACTTAAGGTCTCTTATTGTCTGGCTTATTATTTCTTTTGCTTTTTTTCTTATTAAGACTTTTTATATTCTGTTGTTTAGCCAAATTTCTAACAAACAAACTATCTTGTTTCTTGGTTCTTTTATTATCTTGCTTTTTTTAAAAGTTGTTTTTTTTCTCTTTTTTTAACTTTTTTATTTATTATTATCAGTTTTGATTTAAATCTGTTTATCTTTATGTTATTCATTTTGAAAAACTTTTCTGTCACTTTAGAGTCTTTAGCAATTGTTCTTTATTACTTGCAATCTATATTGTGTAAAATTATATATACAATTGTTGTTTGGTAATGGCTTGTAATGTTTTTACAATGTGTTTCTTCTTTAATCTTTTGTTTTATTATATAGTCTAATCTTTTATCTTTCTGTATCTTTTCTAATAGTAAATTATAAAAAAAGCATCAAATTAGTAATAATATTACTTTATCTTGATCTATTCTATCTTTTGCTATTATTTCTTTTATTAGGCCATAAGCTGTAATTGTTTTAAGCTGTTTTTTATAAAAAAAATTTAAGATATACTTGATTGTTATCTTGAATATTTTTGATTTTTTGTAAAGCTAACTTAAAACTTTTAAGTAAAACTAAGTTAAATGCCTTTTTCATGTCTTGTAAAAGTATCTATACCTCTTTATTCTTTTTTCTTGTCCTTTTTATTATTATGTTTAGAATATATACTGGTTGTTTTATCAAGTTTTCTAGTAGGTCTGTATAGTTTAGTACTTTAAATATTTTTTTTTAATAAATATTTTGCTAAGACTTTTTGTTATTGACTTTATTACAACCTTTCTAAATGTTTTAATTAGTGCAATTAATCAAATATTGTTCAAACTGTATCTGCATTCAATGTCTTTCAATATTAGGTATACTTGTACTATTTTTCATTTCATTAGTATCTTCTTTGTTTTCAAGTGTAAGTTTGTACAGTATAGACTCTAAAAACCTTTTGTGTTTTTTTTTTTGCTTATTTAATTAGAGTGTAGCTTATTTTTGATATTCCTGAAACTGTTTTTGTCTTAAGTTCTTTAATTATCTTATTTCATTTTTTTTAAATTTTTTTTTTAATTTTTTTATACTATTCTTCTTTAATACAGTTTTGTGATTTATAAATTTCTTTCTAACTTCTGATATCTCTTCTAATTTTGTATTTTTTTTTCTAAATTGCTTCTTATAATTTTCTACTATTACTTTTTTGACTAGTTCTAATTTTATCACTAGTTTAGTTTTTTCTTCTGTTTGTTTGATTACTCTGTTAAGTATTACCTTCTTGTATGGCTTGTTCAAAAGGCTGGCTATTATTTTTCCTTAATTGATTTTGATTATTTTACATCTTTTGTCTATATTATTTTCTATTTGTCTTCTTTGTTTCTGTTCTTATTCTTTTTTCTTTTTCTTTTGCAAAATTTTCTGCTAGCCTTTTATGTTCTCTATCCATGCATCAGACTATTGTCTTAGAATTTTTTAGTAATTTTACACTGATTTTCTTGCCTAGCATCTTGAGTTTTCTATTTACTTTATTTTTATTTATTTCTATAATTTTCTGCCTTTTTTTTGTTTTTGCATATTTGACTAGTCTTTGAAAGTTTATAATAATTTTTCCTTATTATTGATTATTTTAACTATGCATTCTGTTTATCATTATATTGTAAACTTTTTCTTAGATACATGTTTGTTTGCTGCTATTATAATTGCTTCTTCTATCATATCCCATATATTGTTAATTTTTTGTATTTTTGTTTTCTTCTTTTATTCTTTTTTTTATATATTTCTTAAAGCTTTTTTCTCTCTAATTGCTTTTGTAACTCTAGTGCATAACTCTTCTACTCTTTCTTTTTTGTCTTGTCATAGAGATATATTGGTCTTAATTAGCTTTTCTTTTTAACTTCTGCTTTGTTGCTTTTTGCTATTATATACTTTATCTATATTTCTGTAGTTACTATTCTGTAATCACTTTTAGTAATTTTTTCTATATCTTCAATTTCTGCTTTTTGTAGACCTAAAACTAGTTCTTTTGATACCTATATATAGTTGATTTTTGTTGTCATTTCTGAATTTGACCATGTGTATCTTTGTTCAGTTGGATGCATTTCTCTATATATATTATAAAAGTCTTGTTTTTTTAACCAACTAAATATTGGCAATTTTTTATAACTTGCAGCTTGTATGTTCTGTCTATTTAAAACATTGTTCACTATGTAATTAAAGTTTTTATAATTACTATTTGTAGTTGTCTATTTTTCTTTATAACAATTTTTACTATTTTTTGTTAAATGCTTCTTCTTACTTTTTTGTTGCTTGGTGATATGTAAACTCCTATTACTATTAACTCTATTTGCATAAAGTATAATGTAATTTCTATTATATACTTATTTATCTTTTTGATAGTATCTACATGTTTTGTTTATTGTTCTTCTATCAGAACTTAACACCTGAACTTTTTTCTTGTCATTTGCTGCACTATTCCAATATCTGATATATCTTTTTGTTATCTTATATACTAAAAATTTTTTTCTTTTTTTGTAAGATTTGTTTCTATAAATACTAATATTGTAATTTTCTCTTCTGTTCAGCCAATAGAGAATAATTATATAAAGAATTGATTGTATTAGTTTTAATAATATTATATTTTATTATATTATATTTAAAAAAAATAAATAAAATAAGAGTATTATTTTTGGCATTATTGTGCAACTCTTTTTGTAGATCATTTATACCAAAAAATACAAAAAAATATTTAATTATTTCTTAATATTTTACTAAGTAAACCTTACTTAACTTTTTAAATAAAGTTGTCTAGCATACTTTTCTACCCCTATATGGCTATATTTTAAGTTCTAATAATACTTAGTTGCCAAGAAAAGTTCTAAAAACTATATTTTTATTTTTGTCTATTTACTTAATATTTTACTAATTAAATCTATTATTTTATATATTTAAAAATTGTTCAGCTCACTGAACCAGACATTTTGATATATATTTTATTTAAAACAGAACAAAACTCATAGAAATACAAATAAAAAGCAAAAACAAAAACTTGTTCTTTACAAGTTTTTATTGGTAATTTTAGGAAAATTTGCTAGAATGCCTTGAAAATTTTATTTTTCTAGTACCTATTAGAATTTTCTAAACATCTAATCAGCTTATCTGAAGTTTAAACTCTTTTTTAAACTTTTCTAATTAGTCTAAAAACTTTTAAATTAAACAAATTTTTTCAAATAAGAGTGTAGTGACCTAGTGAAGTGATCAGATTGTCAACCCTCCAAGTGGTAGATTGGATGTTCAAATCTTATTAACAGTGAAAATTTGAGTAATCGTCTATATAATATTCATATTATGGCAACTGTTACTAATGATTAGATTAGGATACCTATAATGATGATTATACTAGTATGACTGACAAGTCATAAGGCATTCATGTAACAAATTATGTAATATTGTTCTTTGGGACAAGGTTTGGGATTATACAAAGGAATGCAAACTGACAATTGAGTAATGCAAACACTAGATAAGTCCTTGTAACCATGTAAATCCATTAAAATTAGGTAACAAGAAGTTCATTTGGGAAGATCCAAGTAGAGAAATAGCTGAATTTTTAACAGCCCTACTGTAAAGACTAGTCTAGAGAAATGAATATCAAGGTTATAGTACTCTGTTGTAGTAGCCAGATGGGCAAAAACCTCTAGATTGGAAGTTTTGGAGATACTACTAACCAGGCCACCAAAATGAATTAAAGAAAAAGAATATCAGGCTGATCTAATATACTAATAGACTGGTCATAGTCTTACATGAACTAACTGAATTGGAAGTTTGGTAAAAAGGCAAGTGAAAAGGCAAGGATATACTAATGTACCAGGGTTATGCTGTGAAGCAGATACTAAAATCTAAATTAATTCTACAAGGACATAACAGTTTAATGATTAAGCTCTGACTACAAGTGTTGGTTCTGTCATAGCAATACCTAGGTCAGCTATAAAAATGTGTACAAAAGGCTCTGGGGGTTTACCTTAAGAAAAAATAGTCCTAAGGTTGAAACAATAATCTGGGCATCAGATATGATCTAGTAAAGTTAACAGGTTTGCAGATTCAAAGAGTTTAAAGTGAAATATCTAGTAGAGGTGTTAGGTATAGCAATTGGTAGGGAACCTTTGGATGGACTTCTTAAATAGGTAATATAAAAAAGTTACACATGTAGCCAATTGTACACTCTTCCTGTAGTGGTTCACTGAACCACATTTATCATTGTTAAATAAAGTCAAAGACTCAAAAGGTCACCTTAATATCAAAAAAAAAAAAAAAACAAATTTTTTTAAAAAACATATTTAGAAATCTCTTTTTAAAACAAAAATGCCAACATTGTCTACAACTGCATTAGATATTATCAATCTTGATTATTTTACCAAAAGTGTTTTAGAAGTTTTGAAATTAGTATCTATGAAAATGTAGCATATACATTATGTCCTATTTTTGCAAACAAACAATTAAATAATTATATTAGTACTGAACTTAGAGGTAGTATTAAAAGTAGTTACTATTTTAAAGCATCAGAATCAAGCTTTATCATTACTTGCCTTTGTGACAAGTGTCATATTTACTTTATATTAACAACTAACCAAACTTATAAACAACATGAAATGATCTCTATTATCTGAAAATCTAGAGATAAAAAAATCCTTGCAAATAATATTGCAAATTCTACTAAATTTGTTCTATCATTACCTATAGCATCTTCTTTACCTATTACACACAGTCTTCTTAGTGCCAAATGTAACTTATCTATTGCTTGCAAAGAAATAAATAACCAACATTATTTGGCAGCTGATGCTATTCTATATAATAACAAACCTTAACATAAAACTTGTACTAAAATCTAACAACCTATTCAATAATTAAGCTTCTTTCAAACATTTATTCAAAAACTTTAACAATCAATTAGATCTTATTATCTACTAGTATTTGAATTTACCTTTACAATCTTATCTATAGGTACTACTAGTAACACAAATAATATAAATATAAATAACAACACAATTAACAGCAATAATCAACAATAATAAAAACAACTATATTAACACCAATTACACTTTAATGAATAACAACAATAGCAATAGCAGTCAAACAAACAATAATAATTACAAACACAAACAGATACTACCAACTATCAACCTAAAATTAAAGCAAATCTAATATTTGATTGGCTTGCCAATTTTCTAATCTTTAATGATATAAAAGACAAATCATAAATTTAAACAAAATTTTTTTAAAAAATCTTTAATTTTCTTAAATCCTATTTGTATAACTTTTATTTTGAAAAAGAAATTAAACCTGAAACCTCTAAGCAAAAGGCTCTTAAAGCCAGCTTTATCATATTATTCATAAAATAGCAGAAGACAGGCCTCAATTTCTTATTAAATTTATTTAATAAACAAATCCTAATATTGACAAAACTATTACTATCTTATTTGATATATTGGAAGAAACTCTTAAAAAACTTATTTATGCATTTACTACAATCTTATTTACAAAACTTAACTATTCTAAAATCTTTGCTTTCTTAGCTACCATTTCTTTATATACAAATCAAAACTAAATTCAACTTTGTATCAATATTGCCTGTATTCATTTATACATTTCAAACAACTGCCAAGCAATTAATTACATTAAATTTGCTAAAAACTTTTAACTTTGATCTAAAAAATTTAACATTATATCCAAAGTATCAGACTTTAACAAGAATAAGCAATATTTTATAATTTGATTTGATAACAAATTTAATATTTACTATAATTTTAATATTCCAAAAACACACTTTCTTTACAAACTCAATATTCTATCACTTGCTAATTCATTAAACTATTTAAAACAATAGCTTAACCAATTTTTTCTAATTTATAATTAACAATTTACCTAATTATTAGATAAAACCAAAGTTTTTAACTCTCTTAAATACTGTTAACATTAAGAATTTTACATATTTTTGGTTATAACTTTTAATGTACTAAACCGATTTGAATAAAATAACCACTATTAGATTCAGCTCACTAAGACAGTTCTAATAAGCACAAGATTAAGTAATTTTGATTATGGGATCATAAGATCAGAATGAGTTTGATGAAAGTACTAATTTTAGTATATGTGACTTAATTCTAATTGGCTTACATTACTGTGCCAGAAATCTAACATTTTTAACAGATCTATTAGATCTAACATATCTAACAAATCTAACAGATATTACATATCTATTATATTTATCATTTCTATTATATCTACTATATCTTTTATATATATTATATTTATTATATTTATTAGTTTTTATATATCTTAATATTACTATATATAGAGGGTGTGGCAACCTAGTGAAGTGATCAGGTTGTCAACCCTCCAAGTGGTAGATTGGGTGTTCAAATCCCATAGATGGCAAAAATTTGAATAATCACCTATGTAATATTCATATTACGGCAACTATTACTAATGATTGAGTTAGGATATCTATAATGGCGGTCACACCAGCATGACTGGCAGGTCATGGGGCATCTGTGCAATGTTGAAGTTACATGGAGAAATGCAAACTGACAAATCGGGTGGTG
>CAJVQA010011096.1:0-10943 GCA_910591915.1 Cetraspora pellucida
AATAAAATTATAAAAAATATTATAATTCTTAAAATTTTATTAATTAATTCTATCTCTATTCTTTAAGTAAATTTGTTCTAAATATAAAAATATATATATATAATATTGAACTTAAACATGTTTATAAACTTTGAACTGAACTTGAACTAAACCAAATTTTAAGTTCAGATTTAGTTCAAGTTCATAAATTTTAAGTTTAGTTCAAGTTCATGTTTAATGATTTGCAAAATTTAAAGTTCAGTTTAGGTTTAATGAACTTAGTTCATAAATCTAAATTGAACTGAATCTAGGAACACTAATTGGTAAGAAATTTTTAGACAAACTCTTTAAATAAGTAATATAGAAAAGTTATATATGTAGCCAATTAAATCTCTTCTGTAGTGGTTTATTGAACCACAATACTAATAAGTAATTAATAAAAGTCAAAAGACCAAAGAGGTCATCTTAATACCAAAAAAAAAATAAATAATAATCAATAATATATAATAATTATTTTTTTAATAATTTTACTGTTTACTTTTCCTTTATATCTTAAATTTTCTACTATAATAAAAATCTTTTTTTATTTTAAATAAAGTAAATGCAATATTCTTGAGCTAGTTTTTTAAAGATAAATTAAATATAAATATGAGTTATCTAATCTATTAAAGATTTATTACAAAAAATGAATTATTCAGAAACTAGCTTTTAGAAATAATATAATTTATATTTAGTTTTTTTTTTTTTAATTTTTTTTTTATTTTATAAAAGTTTTTTGAAGACTTTATCTTTAAATAATTACTTAAATATCTTTATAATAATATTACTTAAGTTGTTTAATATGCAAAACAGTAAGCAATAAAGATTGCTAATAGTAACATCTTTTACTAGTAATTTTTTTATTTAATTATACAATATGCTGAACTTTAAGTCTTGGAGTAACTTTTTTAAATAATTTGCATCTATTAATTAGGATCTTGAATAAAATTTTATATTATTAAACAATGTTATTCATATTATCTATTGTATATATTTTATTTAGAATATAACTTTAGATTGTTATAAACTTAGTTATAGAATATACTACTATATAGTAACTAAAATAAGTAAACTAATTGTTTAACTAAAACTAAGTATTCTTTTAGTTAAGTATTTATATATATATATATTAATTTTGTATTTATTGATAATTTTACAGTTTAATAAATCTTTTTTTGTTTATTTAATAGATTATAATTTATTAGTTTTATTAATAAAAATATATTTAATAATAATTGAATATTACAAGTTATACAATATTAAAAATATTTTTTTGCTTGTATTGTTTTTTTATTATTATTTTTTTTTAATATTAAGATAAGTACTTAAGACTTAGGAGTTTATTAGTAATAGTTAGCTTATAGCTATTGTATATAACAACTACAGAGGCAATCATAGAAAAAGTATACAACTAGTTACTTATACAAATTTAGTTATTGTCAATTTTAAGTAGTTTACTTGAAGGTTCTATACTAGTTGTTATATCTAAAATTTGCTTGTAGGTTCTTTATTTTAAATATTCTAGTTTTTATATCTATTTTTACTATATTAACTGCATATTAGATACAAATATGCCATGATCACTAAGTCATATTTAACTTTATATTAAATCTACCAGAGCCTTCTGTATTTTATATTATAGCTAGCCTATACTACTTTGATTTAAACTATTACTTAAAGTTAGAACTAATTATTAAACTGCTATATTCTTGTAAAGTTTACTAGAACTCTAATACTTGTTTTTCAATATCTTTACTCTGAAACCACAAGACTTTTCAAACTACTAATTCAAATAGTTTAATATAGTATTCTAAATTCTTTTTTCTCTGATAATTTCTAGCAGTTTGGTTAGTATGTATTTTTCTATATATATTGTTGTTTAATTCATTTTAGCTATTCTTTTAAGACATCTAATAGTTTGGTAATATTATTGAAAGTTTTTACTATTTCTTAACTTAAGATTTTCAAATAAATTTCTATGCTCTAATTTCTTATATAATGCATCTAATAATCTTATTATGAGTTTGCACTAAAATTTATACAATACTAGTTATTTAATATTTTTATATATATATATAATATTATACTTCATATAGATGCTCTAAACTTCTATTCAAAATAATACCTCTAAGATTATAGATTATCTTTTTAATTCAACCAATTAACAAAATACAGTTATCATAATATAGATATAATTTTCAAATTGCACTATCTATAAAATTTGAATACTAGATTTGTCACTTGAAAATTGATGAGCTGTTCACTATACTAGATCACTACACATTTTATATTTTTTATTTTTACTAACTAGTCATTTTTATAGTTATTGTTTTTTTATTTTGTTGTTAGAATTATTGCTTTACTAATGCAATTTTATTATTTTGATAAAAAATTTTAAGTTTTATTATTTTGGTAATATCATTAAAGAAATTTTAAGTTTTAATAAAAATAGGGTGTGGCAACTTAGTGAAGTAGATAAGTTGTCAACCCCCCAAGTGGTAGGTTATAAGTTCAAAACCTACTGATAGCGAAAATTTGAATAATCACCTATGTAATACATAAACGATATTATAGTGACAGTATTCTGTTGATTAGTTGGAATAGGATATCTGTAACTATGGTTGCACTAGCATGACTAACAGGTTATGGGGCATCTGTGTAATCTTGGTTACACAGAGGAATGCAAACCAGTACTGAGTGGTGCAAATTTAAAATAAGTCCTTATGGCCATGTAAATCTGTAGAACTAGGAAACCAGAACCTACTTGGAAAGTCTCGAGTAGAGAGGTAATACAGATCTTCGATGGTACTACTGTAAAAGCTAGACCTAGGAAATGGATACCAATATAGAGGAGCCAGATGGGCAAGAACTTCAGGTGGGGGGTATAACCAATCAGGCTACCAGAACTAAATCAGAGAAAAAGGATATTAGGTCAGCTTGATATATCAAGAACAGGTCACAGTCCTACTGGGCTATCTGAATTGGGAGTCTGGGGTCAAAGCAAGGGTATACTATAAGTACTAAGGATATGCTGTGAAGTAGATGCTAGAATTTGGATGAATTCTACAAGGGCTAGCCTTGTTAATGTTCTATAGAATAGGTAGGTAGTTAACAAAAAGGTACTTCAAAACCTTACAGTAAGATGATGTATTCTGGAATGTTTAACAGCTTAACAGACATACAAATAAAGAAGCTAAATATTGGGCTAAATGGCACTTAGTTGTACGGGAACCAGGTGTTACTTATCTGAGTATAGTATAAAGATCAGAGTATTTAAATAGGTACCTTCCTAGTAGGTTACAGGCATGACAGCTAGTGTAGAACCCTTGGGCAGACTATTTAAATAGATAATCAAAAGTTACATGTGTGGCTAGTTGCACACTTACCTTGTACAAGTCATATGTAATGCATTGACCAACAACACAAATAAAGGTGGTAGCTACCGATAACATCAACTTTAAAAAAAAAAAAAAAAGATTTTAATAAATAAAAACTTTATAGCCATTTACTTATTGCCCCTCTGGCTAGTTTGATATAACTTCCAGATTTAGGTACAACTCCAACTGGTATAACAAACTGTCTTTGAGTATTCAAAGAAGTAGCTAAAGGATTTTAGACCAAAATCTTAAATTAAAAATGTATGTAATTTATATACAAGAATCTTAATAAAGGTTTATAGCAAGGCTGCCAAAGCAAAAAAAAAATAAAAATAAAAAATCAATAAAAACTTTATACTTTTGTTATTTTAGCATTGTTGTTAATATTATATTATAAGAATTATTAGATTAAATAATTATAAAGTTATTGTTTATTATTATTTTTAAAAAAATCAAATTAACAATTATTATTAGTTTAAAAGAAACTTGTTATTATCTGTAGTAATTTTTGAATTTAATAAAAATTTTTATTATATTAATTTGCAATTCTAAATAATTACCTTAATAAATTATATAATATATAAATATATATTATATTTATCTTATATAAATACATTTTTAATAGTGTTTTAAGCTGTTTTTTAGTATATATAAAATTTTAATTATCAAATAGTTCATTTGCTTGCTATTAACTATTAATTTGTAAGTTATGTTTAGTAAAAATTTTAAAAGTAAATGTGTATATAAAAAATTTTATTAAAAATAAATAATTAAAAAATACTTTTAATATAATAAAATTAATAAAAAAATATGCAAAAACAGCACTTTACAAGTATTTTCTTAACAAACTAAAAATGGCATCTGTAAGAAAAAACTAAAAAAAAAATAGCACTTTTCTTATTGGTAGCATATTGTCATTTATTGTTATAAAAGTTTAGTATTAATAAGTAAATTGCTTGCTTATATGTTAGAAGTTTTTTTTTAGTTGATACAACCAATCATATTTTGGGTTTAGATATAATATTGTATTACTAACAAAATCAAAACTGATTAATAAAATTTAAATATAAATCTAAATTAACTTGATTTTATATTAAATCAGTTTTATTTTTTTTTTTTGTTAAGATAATATTTTTGGTTTTTTAACTTTTATTAATAACTTTTTTAATAATATAATTTTATACTACTATAGAAGGGGTGTAGTGACCTAGTGAAGTGGTCAGGTTGTCAACTTTCCAAGTAGTAGATTAGGTATTTAAATCTCATTAATGATGAAAATTTAGATAATTACTTATATAATATTTGTATTTGATAACTGTTACTAATGATTAGATTAGAATATCTGCATGATTAGCAGATTATAGGCATCTGTATAACTTGTTATACAGAGGAATACAAACCAACATGGCTATATAAATCTGTTGAAATTAAATAACAAAAAGTTTATTTGAAAAGACCCAAGTAGAAAGATAGCCAAATTTTTGATAGCCTTACTGTAAAGACTAGTCTGAAGAAATGGATACCAAGGTTATAGTAGCTAGTTGTAGTAGCTGAACAGGAAAAAACTTTCAGGTTGAAAGTCTCAGAGGTACTATCAACAAGGCTGCTAAAATAAACTAAAGAAAAAGAATATCAAACTAACCTGATATATCAATAGACTAATTATAGTTCTATATAAACTATTTGGATTAGAAGTTTGGTAAAAAGACTGGACAAAAGGCAGAGGTATACTAAAAAACTAGAGTTATGCTATAAAGTAGATGCTGGGGTCTGTGTGAACTTTACAAAGACACAGTGATTTAATAATTAAGCCCTAACTCTAAGTGTTAGTTCTGCTATAGCAATACTTAGATTAGTTATAAAAATAGATACAGAAGGCTCTAAAGGGTTTGCCTCAAGGATAAATTAGTCCTAAGGTTGAGATGATAATCTGGGCATCTGGATATGATTCAGTAAGTTAATACAGATTACAGATTCAGAGGGTTTAAAGTAAAACATCCAAGCAGGATTGTTAGATACAGCAATTAGTAGAGAATTTTCAAGCAGACTTTTTAAATAGGTAATATAGAAAAGTTACATGTGTAGCCAATTGTACACTTTCCTGTAGTAGTTCATTAAATTACATTACCAATAAGTTGTTAATAAAAGTCAGAAGACCAAAAAGGTTACTTTAATACTAAAAAAAAATAAAAATAAACTATTACAGAAAGAGTGTACAATTGGCTATACATATAACTTTCTATATTACTTATTTAAAAAGTTTGTCTAAAGGTTTCTTACTAATTGCTATATCTAATACCTTGTAATTCAAATCATTAGTTAAAAAATTAATTAGTTGACAACTTTTTATCTAGTTTATTTAAAAAATTTTAAAAACAACTAAACAACTAAATCATTAATTAGTTCAATTATAAGACATTCTGTCTGTTTAGACTAACTTATACTAATTTCTTTAATTTAATTGGCTAATTAACAAATTTAGGCACATAATATAAAAGTTGATTAGTTGTAACTATAGTTGGCAACTAGTTAATTGGTAAAATTTTTATTAACTTAGAATATTATTAACATCTCTGCATGAATATTTCATTTTAAATTCTCTAAATTTACACTTGTGTTAACATTACTAGATCAGACTCAGATCATTGTTTCAATCTTAAAACTATTTTATCTTTAAGATAAACCTCTCAAAGACTTCTGTCTTTATTTTTACAACTAATTTAGATATTGCTATAACAAAACCAATACTTGCAGTTAGAGTTGTATCATTTAACCATTATGCTTTTGTAAGGTTTACTTAAACTCTAATATCTATTTCACAGCATAACTCTAGTACTTTAGTATACTTTTATCTGTTCTCCAAACTCCCAATTCAGATAGTCTATATAGAACTATGACCAGTCTATTTATATATTAGATTAGCTTAATATCTTTTTTCTTTAATTCTTCTAGCAATTTGGTTAGTAGTACCTCTAAGACTTTCAACTTAGAGGTTCTTGCCTATCTGGATACTTTAATATTGATATGTATTTTTTTAAGCTAGTCTTTATAATAGCATTGTTGAAGATCTGTACTACTTTTCTACTTAGATATTTCTAAATAGACTTCTTGTTTTCTAATTTTAATAAATTATATAGCTACAAGAACTTATTTAGAGTTTGCACTACCTGATATCATTTTGCATTACTCTGTATAACCAGTTATACAAATGTTTCATAACTTGCCAGTCATTCTAGTACAACTGTTATTACAGATATCTTACTTCAATTATTAAAAACAGTTGCTGTAATATAAGTATTATATAAGTGATTATCTAAATTTTTATTATCAATAAGATTTAAACATTTAATCTATTACTTGAAAGGTTGACAACTTATCTATTTTATTAAATTATTACATCCTTTATTAAATCAGTTTTATGTATCTTAATTTGATTGTAAATCTAATTTGTTTTAAGCATGTTACAAAATAATATATATTACTATAAATTGGTTTAATCAAAAGAATGTTAAAATTTTATATAAATAAAGGTAAATGATTTTAGTTAATCAGAGTTATTGTTAATTAATTACTTATATTATAAAATAGCTGCACAATATTGTCATATACAAAAGATATAAAGAATATTAGTATTCAGTAAATAAATAAATTGTAATACTTAGTGATATAACATATATAATATAGTATAAAAAATTTTTAAATTATTCTAAATCAAATTATAAAAATATTTTTATTCAAATTTTTAATTATCATTATGAAACTTTTTTTATCATATTCTAATAAAAATGTTTTTTGCACAATATTGCATATAAATTATTTATAAATGCTATATGTATTACATATACTATACATATTATAAAATGCTTAATTTGAATAAAAGAACATTAACTCTTTTTGCTGATTATCAAAACACAAATTCACAAAAAAAAAATCAAATTTTATACAAAAACCAGTGTCAAAACAACAGTTAGAAACTTAGATAAAAAGAAAGAGTATTTAAAACAAACTTAGCAAGTGCAACAACAAGGAAAATAAAAAGATATAGCAAGTAGAAAAAAGACAAACTTGATAAAATGAAAACCAAAAAGAAAATTTTAGGATCTGAAATTGCAAATCATTTTGGACCACAAAAGCATATGAGGAAACAAATAAACAAACATATACAAAAATAGATAGAATAGATATATAAGTATTACAAAGTGCATGTAATAGAAAATTTTGGAAATAGTTACACAAGTACAGCCAAATGTCAATACAAATAAAACTAAAAGAATCTATGATACTAAAGTTGGTAAGTAAAAAGGCAAAGGTAATACTAAAACTTATAAATAGTAAAAAGTTTGAGCAAGAACTAGCAAATAAAAACAATCACTTTAATATAAGAGTTATAGTTGCAACAGCATTATAAACAACAGACTTAATGAAGATGATAATACTAAGAAAAATATATAAAGCAATAATTAAAGTAGATATAAAAAACCCAACTAATTAAAAAAATAAGCAGAAAAAATAAATTGTGCAAGCCAATATCCAATAGTAGTTGAAAGTATAAGAAATAAAAAAATCAAATAATGCCAAAAGAAGAATTAATCATATCAGAAATGTATATAGAGAAGATGAGACAAATAACAGAAGCAGTAAATGTAGTAATAGAGAAAAAAGAACTTCAACAAAGTACAAGTAAAGAAGAAAAAGAATAACAAAAAAGAAAAAGAAATAAAGAAAACAAAAAACACAAGTATGGCAATAAAAACAACAATAAACAAGTATATAGAAAAAGAAATTAAAGCATTAAAGACAAATGTAATATAGCAAGATTGTCAAAGCATAATAACAGCAATTAAAAATCAAAAAAAATAATAAAAAAATAAAAAAATAAAAACACAAAATAGAAAGAAGCAGCTTTATAGAGGCACTATCGGAACAAAGTATATGGTTACTTGTAAACAGAGATTGCAACAAAAATACTAGCATATAATATGCCAGGCAGCTCAAAAGAAAAAAGAACAAAGTTTGTAGAAAGACTACTAATATCTAACAAACATGTAATAGAAGTCAAAGAAGTGTTTAAAAAGAGTAATACTTGAATTATAGTCACTTTTAATTGTAAACATAATAGCGAAAAAATGATTAACAAGATTTAAAGAAAACACAATGACTAATTCAGAATGATTTCTAACAAGAAGAACATAAAAATAAAAGTAAAAGTAAGAAAAAAGAGAAAACAAAAAAGAAAAAGAAAATAATGAAAGAGAAGAAAGATGTAGAAAAGAAAAATGAAATAAAGACAAAATGAAAAGTTAAAGAGAAGAAAGCACTAATACAAAAAACAAAGAAAACTTAGTAATACTTACTGTATAGAACCTATTAAAAGAAATCTTAAAGCAAGAGATCAAATACCTAGTAAGAAAAATAAGAAATATATCTTTATGCAAAATAAAAAGAAGTATATATAAAATGATAGTAGTAATTAAAGTTAAAGAAGAAGCTGAACAGATATTCCTATAGGTAATTACATTAAGAAATAGAAAACTAGCAAGAATAATAATAAGTAATGAAGAAGAAAAAAAAAAAGAAGAAAAAATTCTTTTATAGCAAGACTAAAAGAAATACCAAAAGGAATTTTTGAACTAATTCTTTTAAGAGAACTTAAGGTTAGAAAGGCAATAATAGTATATATACTATTAAATAGATAAAAAAGGCCAAAAGATTATGCAGTAATATTATTCAAAAGCCAAACAGACATGAATATAGCTACTAAGAAAAAAGTTTAGTACAATAAAACTCTAATGTTCTGAGAATGCAAAATTCAAAAAGATAATAAAAGAATACAAGAAGGCAGCAATAAAGAACAAAAAACATAAAAGAAAAAAAGAAAGATAAAAGAAGATACAAGCTTAAAAAAAGAACAGAAGAATACAAAATATTTGATAAATAGATACAAAAAGAAAATAGAGTTAAAAGAAAACAGAAGTAATTAGAAAAATAAAGACTATATAAACAAAGTACAAGATAAAAGAAATATAGCAACCAAAGACCAGGATCAAGAAAAAACAAAAAAAAAGATAGTTCAAAAAGGACTACAAGAAAGAATCTCACATGTTGAAGATATGTTAGGCCTAATACTAGAAAGACTAAAAAGATTAGAGAAGAACAGAGAGAAAAATAGAATAGGCCAACCCAACCTCTTCTAAGAGTGTTACAATTAAATTAATAAATATAAACAAGAAAATTAAGAAGTTTTTGCAAAATAAAAAAAAAGTTTTTAAAGAAAGAAGAGAAGTAAAAACTCTTTATCAAAAAGGAAACATATATATTAGAGAAAAAAAAAGTTAAAAGTATGAAAATAGAATGAAAATCACTAAAAGAAAAGTAGAAAGAAGATAAAAAAAAAATAAAGCTGGCATATCACAATGTTAATGAACTTAAGACCAAAGGTTAAAAATTGGAAAATTTGCTTAGCTGAACAAAAGAAGAAGAAATTGCAATAATAAGAATTATAAAAACAAATCTTACAGAAAGAGAAAAGAAGTTCTTAACATATGCAGCAAACAAAAGATACATAGGTTTTTGGACAAATGCAGCTGAAGATAAGAGGAAAGAGTTGGACATTGGAATTATACTCGATGAACAATAAGAAAAACATATAAGTGCAGTTAAAAAAATAAGTAAAATATATAATAGAAATTACACTATACTTCAAACAATTGAAGTTAGTTGTAATTACAGCATATATACTATCAAACAATAAGGTAGTAGAGAGAAACATTTAACAAAAAATCATATAAACAATCTTAAAGAGAAAAAGACATAAAATTATTGTAATAGATGATTTTAACTATACAATAGATAGATTCTAGACAGACAATATCTACAAACAACAAATTATAAAAAGCTGCCAATCTTCAATTAGATGAAGAAATAAGACTTTAGAAACATATATAGAAACATAAATCCAATAGGTTAACAATATATATAATCAAATAG
This sequence comes from Cetraspora pellucida, assembly GCA_910591915.1. Taxonomy (NCBI): domain Eukaryota; kingdom Fungi; phylum Glomeromycota; class Glomeromycetes; order Diversisporales; family Gigasporaceae; genus Cetraspora; species Cetraspora pellucida. The sequence continues at coordinate 10,383 of CAJVQA010011096.1, forward strand.
AGAAGCAACAACAAGAAATAACTATATATAGATATCAGATAGGTTAGCCTCAGATCTGTAAAAGGCAGAAATCAAAGAAGTAAAAAAGATTACAGAAAGTGACTACAAGATAATAATAGCAAAAATATAGATCAAACATGTGATAGCAGTAAAAAGCAAGACAGAGATTAAAAAAAAGAGATAGTTAAAAACAATATATTTATATAATTAAGCAAAATTAAAAGATTGAAAAAATTATGCATAAGAGTTATAGAAGTAGTTAAAAATAAAGAAGGTTCTAAAAGACATTTACAAGAAAGAACAAAATAAGAAGAGAAAATCAAAGAGAATAAACAATATATAAGATATAATAGAAAAAGCTATTATTATAATAGTGTTACAGTACTGTGGCCTTCTTAACAGCAGTACTATAACAACGACATGGCTACAGAGATCCTTTACAGGTTTATAGTGGTGTCCAAGAGGTAAGTATAATTCCTTAGTTTGTAAGAAACTATACCCTTCTTTCTGAGGCAGTTCGGTAAAACAAGAGATGATAGTTTATACTTTAAACAAAGATAA
>CAJVQA010011097.1:0-10942 GCA_910591915.1 Cetraspora pellucida
GTACTTTTAAAAATTATTTAAACCTGACAAGATTTCTTTAATAAAATTTTAAGTATTTTTATTGACAAAATTATATACAAAGTACTTTGAATAACAAAAACCTTTACATAGAATGTTTGTTAGTCTGATTGTTAGAATTTTTGTAAAGATTTTTTTAGTATAATCAATTAATATTATTGGTTATATAGAGTTAAATTCATAATTATAATATTGTTTTTTTGAAATTGGCCAAATGTTGGCTTGTAGTTACTAGTCTAGAATGCATTCTTGTATCAAATATTTGTTAAATATTTCTAGTAGTAATAGAAGAGCTAATGATAGTAAATGCTAAAGAATCTCATTTGCAATTTCTAGTGGTCCTGTTGCTTTTTCTTTAGTGGCTTTTTTTATAGTTTGTTCAAGCTTAGATAGAAAGATTGGAGACAAAAGGTTGTTATAAATGTTGCTTTTAATGTTATTAAGTGGATTATATGTTAATTTCTATTTTTTCCAAATAGCATTATTAAATGAATTTTTTTTAGTTTAGTTTTTGTAATATAGACATGTGGCTTCTTTTATTTCATTCTTGTCAGTAATTATCTTGTTTGAAAATATAATTTTTTCTAAGTTTACTGATTCTGCTCTTCTTTTAAAAATAAGTTTTATACTTATTATATTGTATACTTGTATTGCTTTATTTGTGTTATAAGATCAAGTAGAGGAAGATTTAATTGTGCTTGTGTGATTAATAGAATGTTTATTTTTGCAAGAGTAGCTGCCTTTGATAGGTAAAAGTTTACTCTAGTTAAGTTATTTAAAGCATTATTTGAGAGGTAATATAAATATTTAATAATGTTTTTAAGAGCAAAATGCAGTTTGGTTGCCTTTAGTGAAAGTGCAAAGAAGGATTTGGGAGTAGTAAAAGTATATGAAATATGTTTATTTATTTTTTCTTTATTTTTACTGCCTAGAAGTTCTATATTTTGTTTATATTATTTTTAGTTATATTTAATATTAGAATATTTTGTAGATTAAGGCAAATATTTAGTAAATCTTCAAAGGTTTTTTAGTTTTTTAGCGTTATTTTCTTAAACAGATATATATATATATATTTTTTGTTTCTAGAATTTTTTTGAGATGAAAAGTTTGTATACTAGGTTGTACTTAGGATACAATAATCACTATCTGAGATGTAAGAAGCATTAGTTAAAAATAAAAATTGAATACTAGTAATATATCTAATGAGATCCAGAAATTATTGATTTGGTTAGCAGAAGTTGGGCCATGCTATGTTGATGTTTAGATGTTATAAAAGGCTAGTAAACTTGTTAGGTTGGCAGCATTTAAATTTGTAAATATTAAAAAGTATTTGTCTCTAAATTAATTAGCATTAAAACCTTCTAATATGATTAGATGCCAGTTTCTAATTCTAGCTTCTGTAATCTAATTAAATAATTAAAATTAGGTTTTTTTTAGAAGAGAAGGATGATTTGAAGAAAGATAAATCAAAATGATACAAGATTTATTGTTATTAGAAAAAAAGAAATTAAAATATATAGCTGTTTTTTGAAAGATGTTGATTTTGTGAATATATAGTTGTAGTTGATTGCAAACTATTAAGGCAGTTCTTAAGCTGGCTTCACATTGATTTGGTTTGTATAATACAAAGTTTAAGATAAAAATTTTATATAAAGAATTAGTTAATGACTTCATCATCAAGTCTTTTAGCTTAGTTTCATTTGATCCAGGTTTGCATTTTTAGTATATTATTAATGCCTCTAATATTGTAAGTAATAATGTTAATTTTTTCATTTATATTAAATTCATAGAGATTTGACTTGTTCACATTTTTTACAAATTGTAGAATATTTGCATTAGAATGTATGCTCATAAGTCTTCTGTCATAAGGTCTTTCTCTATTGCAGATGTTTGTGTTTTTGGTATTGTGTTAGTTGTCTCTTTGTTTTCAAAGATGTTAAAAGATAGTTCAGGTAGATCTATAAGATCAAATATATATTCTGATACTGTATAATAAGAAAATTTTTGTTAAAGAGTTTCCAAAACCAAGAGAATATTGTGATGTTTCTTAATAAGCATATTTATATTGTCAGTTTTTTTTTCAGCTAATACAAGTTGCAGTTTTTCAATTGTAGAAGATAGTTATCTGAACTATTGCTAGGTTTAGGTTGTTTTTTTTTGGATGTTCATTCAAGATTAAGGTATTGTATGAAAATAGTAGTGTTTGTGTAGTGCTTTGGCTGCAATGCTTAGCTCTTTAGGAGTTAAGATTAGTAAGGTTAAGTTTACTGTTATAACTAGTTTGGCATCTTCTAATAAGTCTGAAAGTTTTGTATAATTGAAATTACAGTATGTTTTTAGTAATAGTGTTGAAATGTTGTATATGAGTGGAATCTTTTTAATAAATAGGTTGACTTCTTTTGCAGTTTGTAAAGAAAAGTAAGGTCTAATATTCTTAAGTCTACAGGATTTTGAGGCAGTTATATATATGAGATAATATAGTTATTTGGTAGTCTTGTAAATAAGTAAACCATTCACAAAAGTCTAATATGTTCTTTAAAGTCTTCTTAGTTTTTAGATAAGAAAAAAATTTTTCTTTTGGTCTGAGAGTTAAGTCTTGTAAAGTAGAAGGTAGTAGGCTCTTTGGTGCTAGTAGCTCAAAGTAGCTAGAAGAAATTTGTTAAAAAATATAAAACTTCTATAAGGTTTCTTTGTATTAAGCTAAATTTTGCAAATTCATTCTGCTTATAATAGAAAATATGTTGCATACTTCATCATTTAAAAGTTTATATAAGTCTAGTAGAGGTTTATAATTATCTGAGATGTATGTTTCAGATATTTTATCAAATAAAAACATTAAACTTAAAGTCTTGACTACAGGTATAATAATTTGATGATTTGAGATAAATAGACTGAAAGAGATGACTTTTATTAAATAACTAGGAATTAAAGTAGGTTTCAAAGATAATAATATTAGTGTCTTATTAATAAGACTTGAAACCATCTTTCTGGTTGTTTCAAAATTTAGTTGCTATGAGATTTTTGTAAATCCTGTTAAGTAGAAAATATATTTGTAATCTTCCATACATCTATTGAGTTAAAATCTGAATTAGTCAAATATTCTGTTACTAGTTTAATTTATAATAGTTCAAAGATTTAGTTCTAATTTTTTTGTTTGTTGCTAGTATATTGTGTTGTTTTTTATAAATGTCTAGAGCCTCTGTAAACAAATTATTAAATTCTGTTTAATGCTGTGGTCTGATTGCAATGATTCATATAAAGCTTTTAAAAAATGCAGTATTTTTATAAAACAATTTTGTTGCAATTGCTTTTAAAATATAATTTGTAATTGGTTTCATAAAAAGTTTGTATCTAATTAATTTTTTGATGTTATCATAGAAGGTTAATGACTCTTTGATTTTTAACCAAGTTCAGATTGTTATGTCAAAAAGCTTTAGTCTATCTTGTCTAATTTCTTTTAAAGCTAACTATGCATGCTTATACTATTCTTTTTTTTTGTTATTATTGAAGCTGTTTAAAGCTTTTTTGTTTCTTTTTAGAAGGTTTTTAGTAACTGCCTAGCTATATAATATCTTTTTTTGTATTTGTTCTTCTAATATTATATCTGTCAAATGTGTTTATTCTTTTTATCATCTAAGTTTGTTGTGTCTTGGTCTACTTTTATATCTGGTGTTTGTTTGTTTATATTATCATCTGTATATGTACTTGGTCTAGAGGCTAGTTTTGGTTGAATTAGTTTGTTTATATTTACATTTTGTTCTTATGTAGAAAAAATTGTATTAGTTGTAATAGAGACTTAGATCAGGCTCTGGCTATTTTATAAATCTATAAAAATATTTTTTTCTATTGGTTAATGTAAGTCCAGAATTGAATTTGTTGTTGTTTTTATCTCTACTAATGATATTATGTTTTAAAAATTTAGGATTGAACTAAAATTTCCTTTTTCTTGGAATTTTCTTCTATTGTGTTTTTTCTATTATTGTTTAAACTTAAATAGTAGTATTATAATTAGTTTTTTTTTTTTTTTGTTTACTTTGTTTACTTATTGTGTCACTATTATCAATATATATATAAGCAGGTTGTGTTTTTTCTTTTGAGTTTCAGTCATGTGTGTTTTGTTATTATTTTTTTTATTGTTATTATTGTTTACTTTAGTTGCTAACATAGTTAGCAACAAAGTTATAAAAAGAACAGAAGTGCAGAAGGTGGTTTCTCTGTTTTGTTTAATCTTTAGTAGTTTTGTCTGTTGTTATTGTTGCAAGTTATTCTTAATTATTTAGTTATAATATTCTAAATATGTCTAGTTGCAATTTGATATTTGTTTACTATAAAAATAATTTACAGAAAAGAGTTTTTATATTTATTTATTATTTAGTAAGTTTTTTTGTTTTTACTTAATATAAAAAATTCTACTTAAAAGATATGACAACTTAATGAAATGAATAAGTTGTTATCTCTTTAAGTAGTAGGTTAGATGTTCAAATCTTATTGATAATAAAAATTTGAATAATTATCTATATAATACTCATATTATAGTAACTGTTTCTAATAATTAGATTAAGATACCTATAATAATAGTTATATTATTATAACTAGCAGATTATAAAACATCTGTATAATTATTTATACAAAAGAATTTAAACTAGCATTAGACAGTACAAACTTTAAATAAGTTTTTGTAATTATGTAAATTTATTAAAATTAGAAAACAAGAAGTTTATTTAAAAAAATTCAAATAAAAAAATAGTACAAATCTTTAATAATATTACTATAAAGCTAGACTACTAGAAACAGATGTCAATGTTAAAATACTCAAATAGACAAAAATCTCTAAATAAAAGATACTACCAACCAGATTACCAAAATAGATTAAAGAAAAAAGATATTAAACTGATCTATATACTAATAAACTAATTATAGTTCTATCAGACTATTTGAATTGAAAGTTCAGAGAACAAACAAAGATAAACTAAAATACTAAGAATATAATGTAAAATAGATACTAAAGTTTGAATAAATTTTATAAAAATATAATAATTTAATAACTAATCCTAATTATAAGTATTGATTCTATTATAAGATATAAAGTCAGTTGTAAAAATAGATATAAAAGATTCCAAAAAGTTTACCTTAAAAATAAAATAATTTTAAAATTAAAACAATAACCTGAATATAACCTAGTAATATTAACACAGATTGTAAGTTTAGAAACTTTAAAATATAACACTCTAACAAGAATATTAAGTATAATAATTAGTAGAAAACATTTAAATGAATTTCTTAAATAAATAATATAAAAAAATTATATATATAACCAATTGTACACTTTTTCTGTAATAGTTTATAGAATTATATTACCAAAAAAATCATTAATAAAAGTCAAAAGATCAAAAAGATCACCTTTAAAAAAAAAAATTTTTGCTTAATTTATAATGATTATATTATTTAAATTTTAAAAATCATTTAAAGAGATAATAAATGATTATCAAGTTACCCAAATACAATTTTGGATTAGCATAACATAGCAACAATGAAAATAAAAAATACTATAAACTACAATATGATCAATATGTAATATGCTTCAATTCAAGTTTATAAATAAGAAAATGAAAGCATAATAAAATCTTGCACAATTATTCGAAAATAGGTTATAAAAGATTTTAGTATACAAATTTGTATGCTATATAGTTTAAGGATAGGCATGCGATTTACAAAAATCTCATGTTGATTTAGTATCTACATTCTAGTTTTATCTAAACTTATTAGCCAATAAAAGATAATTGTCATAGTTTAATTAAACTTATTTTATAAATAAAATTAACTAAAAAAAAATTTATTAAAATTGGCCTAATAACTACTAATATTAAGTATAAATATTTTAACTTTAAATTCAATGTTCGAAATTTTAAATACATATTTATAAGCATAGAATAAAAGATATAAATGTTCTCAAAAGCGTTTTATGTTTACACAAAAATAAATAAAAAAACTAATCAACCTATATAAAAAAATATAAATTATAGATAAGAACATTTATTATATATTTTACTGTTTACAAATAAATTTTAATCGTAAGCAGTAAAAAAAATTATATTGTGCACAATTAATGACAGTGTTCTCATAAAAATTATGAAACATTAATTCAAACACTGCTTTGCAGTTTATATATTCCAATAATAACAAATATTAGTTAACAGTAATGTAAATTTACCACATCTGGTTTGCTAAAACCAGGCACAAATTCATGTAATTATAGGTTAAAAACTTTTTTATTACAGTTTAATATATTATGTAAGTTATTTGACATTGCTCACCCCAATCAAAAAACGTAATCCTTATATCATTTCACACAAAGAATAAGTACCTCCATTACATATCAGACAAAGAGTATATATTGTATATAAAGTTAAATTAAAAAATAAATTGTGTAATTATTCTTAATTTTTGCATTGCCTGCTTAATCAAGTCCATTTACTTAATATATGACTCACATAATGCAAAAATCCAAAATTTATCAGGAAAACCGCTATAGACATCTAATAATATAAATAACTTGACGAAAGATTGCCGTTTAGGTCACCTAAAAATCACAAGGCTTTTCGCGAAAATATTCAATAATTTTTTTAGCTTTTGGCATAGTTACGTTATGAATAGGATGCGTAACATTCTAGAAAGTATGAGAAGCGTTTATCACTTTAATGACCGTAAATCAAAATTTATAAAATTGAAGAAGATACATATTTCAACATACCACAATGTTACTGGGATCACCAAGGATTAGAATCTTTGTCCCATCTTCAAACCACAGCAGAGATCTATCTCCAGCATTAAGCTCACCCTGTTCTACGCCTGAAGATACAGCTTTTTCAATGTCATAAATTACATGATGTTGTGAAGTCGATAGACCACTTAAACAATAGCAAGTGTGATAATAGTCCGGGCTTCGTTTTGGCTTATCAATTAACCCACCTTTTGGGTGTTGACAAGCTATCAAAAGATACTCTTGAAGTGCTTCTGTAATTTTTTTAAATGTTTTAGTACATATTCGTTTAGTTGGCAAAAAATAAGACAAATACCTCTATCAAATAAAGGTTGAGCTGAATATTGTAAAAAAACATATTAGTTGTTTATAAAAGTGTAATTATTTTAATTAATACATAATCGATACATACAAATATATTCATTAAGCTCTTTGCGATTTGTATAATTTTTTTCTACTTGCTGACGTGTCATAATAGCTTCCAAAACAGGAAACAATGCACCAACCCAAAACGAATAACATCCATCTACTAATTTATTTGGCCGACCTTGGAAGCCTCCCTCGAGTTGCATTTGAAGGGAAGAAGCCCAACGCTAAATAATGAACCAATATTGGTAAATTCATGATTTTATCATCAAATATAACATATACATGTTGCGAGTTGAGATATTAAATTGTTCCTTTGATCTGATCCACAGACCGATCTGAATCATTCGAAGTTATGTGTACTTAAGTATTATATACTGCGAAGTTACGTTTCAGATCATCAATCTTTGGTCCTATGATCGGATCAAAACAATCTAACATCCCTAGTTGTAAGTCACCTACAAAAAGTGATGGGATGTCTAACAAATCAGCTTTACCAAGTATTTCCATCGCAGCAAGGCCGCAGAATGCGTACCCGCCGTGCGCTTCAAGACCTGGTTCACCACCAATTCCTCCATCATGAGTCTGGCATCTAATTTGAATAGTTATTTTAAACTTTGTTCAAAGAAATAAATCCAAGAGTTTAATATAAGTCAAATATATACCGCTTTATCCAATCAGCAGTATTTGCAATTAGTTCTGGTGTGATCAAGTTAGTTAACGTAGCCGTAGCAAGGATACAGTATGCTCCGCTGTTGTGTAAAAATTGTATTAATCATTGTGCTTATAAAGTGCTATTTGTTAATTGTTAATACTTTACCGGATATCAACTTCTCCACCTTCATGCATTATAAACGAACCATCTGGCTGTTTTAATTTCATGAACCATTTATAAAGATTTTCTCTAAAGGTTTGATATATAAGAAATAAATAATTGTTGGTTGACATTAGCAACGTGTAAGAATAATAATACCTATCAATTGAATCGTATGCCTCTTTAGTTCCTAAAATTGCTATAGTATTTACCGCAGCATAAGTTACAGCAGCATGAGATATCTGACCTGGACCACCACCAAATCCTCCAGTAATATTTTGTAACTTAGAGATAGTTGATACACCTCTAAAATTTACACAGTAAATTAGATCAACATAAATTTAATTCATAAAAGTATATTAATCCGGTAACCTGTCTATGAGCTCTTGGGTAAGATCATGGCCAAGCAAATCGAGAACGTGAAGCATCCAATAGCACAGCCAAGGTTTGTTAGCATCTAATACTACCCAATGTTTATGTAAACCTTTAAGACCATCCGTAGCGTATTTAATGTGTGAGATTCTATTAAGCCTTATCCTTTAACAGAAACGCAAGTTTCCTAAGTTTGTAAGTACTTATTTATAAAAACAGCTTTCTTATTATACAACTTACGTGTTTAGTGAATTTTCATCTTTTACTGGCTTAAACAAATCATATACTGATTTCTCTGTTTTGGCCTATGATCAAAAGAGAAGAATATCAATACGCAATTATTTTTTAAGATTTATTATAGCAATTGTAAGCACCTGAAGTCTTGAAGACTCTGTAGAATATTCATTATTTTTAGTGAAAAGTTCTTCTAAAGGACGAGGTCCGTCAATAATTCCCATAGTCGCGAATATCGTTAAAAGAAACGAAGGTTTAAACTTTATATTGTAGTTAGAAACAATATAAAAAACTGTATTGTACTGTATTCATTTATTTTTGAAAAATGTTTTCGTGTAGTTGTGCATCCCAACCCTATTTGATTAGCCAATTGGTTTTTTTGCTTTATTTTTGATTTTTTAATTTGCTATTTTTCAACTTTTAATTTTTTTTAATTTTTTTTTAATTTTAAATTATTTAAAGAATAAATAAATTTTTTTGTTATTTTAACGGTTTTAATAAATTGATTATAACTAATTTTTACTTTAGGTGATATCATCTTATATGGAAGTAAGTTAATAGAAAAAAGACAAATCATTTTTAGTAAAATTTTTTTTAATTTTTAAATTAAAATGTTTTAACAATTATCTAATCAAATTTAATAATTGTTTTTTAGAATTTTATAAAATTAAAATAAAAAAATTTTTATTTAATTTGATTAGATAGTTGTTAAGATATTTAAAGTTTAAAGTATTGTTTTTATATTATAAAAATTTTTATTAAAAATAATAATTTAAAGTTAGAAGTTAGAGTTAGTTTTGAATTAGAATAAAAAAATTTAAATATATATAAAATTTTGTACTAAAAATTTTAACTTATAAATTTTTTTTTTTTGCTTTCACTAAGATCATTAGTTATTGCCTTTATTATAATTTAATTATAATTATATAATTTGTACAGATGAGTATGCAACTAGTTACACATACAACTTTTGGTTATCTATTTAAGTAGTTTGTCTACAAGTTCTATACTTGTTGTTATACCTGTAATTTACTAGAAAGTTATCTAATTAAATATTCTGATTTCTATATTACACTTAACAAATAACATATAAGTTATTGTATATTTAAGTATTATCTAACTTAATCCTGGTCTTTTTGTCTGTATATCTGTCAAGCTGTTATAAATTTTAGAATATATCATCTAATTGTAGGGCTTCAGAAGCCTTTTTACTAATTAACTACTTATATTTAGTCCTTATTAACAAGACTTATTCTTACAAAGTTTACCTAGCCTCAGTACCTATTTTGTAGCATATTTTTAGTACTTATAATATACTTCTGTTTTTGTTATTAGATTCTTAATTCAAATAGTTTAGAATGACTATGACCTGTCTCTGATATATCAAGGTTATAATATCTAATATCTTTTTTTTTCAATTTAAGACTTTTAGCAGTCTAGTTAATAGTATCTCTTACTTAAAATTCATATCTGCTTAATTCCTTTACATTAGTATCTATTTTCTAGATCTAGCCTTTATAATAGTACTATTAAAAATTTGTATTACTTTTCTACTTAGATCTTTTCAAATGGGTTCTGGCTTTCTAGTTCTACAGATTTACATAGTTATAAGAATTTATTTTAAGTTTGTATTGTCTATTATTGGTTTGCATTTCTCTGTATAACTAGTTATACAAATGTCTTAGTTATGCTAATACAACTATAGTTACAGGTATCTTATCTTAATTAATTGACAAAATGTTATCATTGTAATACTGTCTATGTATTACATAGATGATTATTCAAATTTTTATTGTTAATAAGTTTTAAACTTATAATCTATTACTTGAAGGTTAACAATTTATCCACTTTATTAAGTCACTACACTTTTTTAACTTAAAAATTAAAAAATAGTTTTTATAATAAAATTTTGAATTATTAAATTTTTTTTTTATTTTTAGTTATATAAGATTTTGTAAAATTATTAGTTTTTATATAACTAAATAATATAATGTTATTATTTAAATTTATATATTAGTTTGGAATTAAATAGGTTTTACAAAATATCTAATTTGATTACTCTTTATAACTGTTATAATGCAATTATAAAGTTAAAATATACTATTAATAAAAGTCTAAGTTGCAATATTTGCTTTTAATATTAAAAAAAAAAATTTTATTTGGTATTAAGATGATCTCTTTGGTCTTTTGATTTTTATTAATAACTTATTGATAATGTGATTTAATAAACTACTATAGAAAAGAATACAATTAATTATATATGTAACTTTTCTATATTACCTACTTTGCAGAAAATTTCAATTTTTTAAATATATTTACAATATAATTAATATATAGTAAAAATATAATTAAAATATATTTTTTATATTTTTTGCCTA
>CAJVQA010011098.1:0-10942 GCA_910591915.1 Cetraspora pellucida
TAGTAGTTCACTTTACTACACAGCAGCAGGCAAACGGTTCAAGATAGTAACAGTATATAGATTAGCTTTTTATTAAATAAACATACAGTAACAACCTTGTCTGTAGGAATTACCCTAGAGGGGAAATATCACAATTACAAGTTAGAGGTAAAGGTAGAAGGGTCTAGGTTGAAGTATAGAAACTTAGAATTAGCAGGAAAGGGTAAAAGCTATTCTTTATATATCTTTTTACCTAGCAGGGGTAGTAGGAATTCGAGCAACATTACTTGATACTGTATTTGGGGTAATAAGGGTTTGAACAACATTAGATATCATTGTAGTTGGGATAGTAGAGGTTTGAACAACATTAAATAATACTGTGCTTAGGGTAGTGAAGACTGTACAGAGGCAACTGGGGATATTGTTTATATCATTTGTCATTCATGCTTGAAACACTTGGGGCTTGTGTTTAGGTACTTGAATCTGTGCAAAGACACTTGGGATTTGTGCAGAGATATTTGGGATTCATGCAGAGACACTTGGGGTTCATGTCGAGGATACTTGGGATTTTTGTACTGCAGCACTTGGCACAGTAATTTGGTGCTAGGATACATAAAACTTGTACAGGAGTACTTGGGATTTGTAAGACAATAGTAACATTACAGATGTTACTCAGTGTCATGTGGCTGTACCACATTTCTAATAGCCAATTAAGATCCTTTTTATCTATCTACTATATAATATAACTATTGACTAACTAATAACTAATAACTAATAATAATACTATAAGATATAAAATACAATAAAAAATATATATATAACTACTAATGCTATTGATAATATACTATGCTAAAATCTACTTTGTAATACTAACATAACTAACAAGTCATAGGACATTAGTGTAACTAGTTATACAAAGGAATACAAACTGGCATCAAGTGATACAAACCCAAAATAAGTTCTTGTAGCTGTATAAATTTGTGAAATTAGTGAACAAGAAGCCTATTTGAAAAATCCTAAGTAGAAAAATAATACAGATTTTTGATGTTATTATTATAAAGACTAGACCTAGAAAACAGATACCAATATAGAGTATTCAAATAGGTAAAAATCTCTGAGTGGGGGTATTACCAATCAGGCTGCCAAAATTCCAATTAAGAGAACTAAAAAAAAGAATATTAGACTAATCTGATATATTAATAAACTGTTTATAGTCTTATTAGGTTATTTGAATTGGAAGTTTGAAGAAAAAACAGAAGTATACTAAAGTACTAGGAGTATGCTGTAAAGTAAGTACTAAAGTCTGAGTAAACTCTATAAAAGCAAGCTCTGTTAATGTTCTATAGAATAAATAGATAATTAACAGAAAGGCTTTTTAAGTCTTACAGTCAGATAATGTGTTTTAAAATTAGATAACAACTTGATAAATATACAAAAAGAAGTCAAAATATTGGGTTAGATGGCATTTAGATATACAAAAACCAGGGTACCTAATTGTCTAGGTATAATATAGAAACCAAAATATTTAATTAAATAGTCTTCTAATAGATTATAAGTATAACAACTAGTATAGAACTCTCAAACAAATTATTTAAATAAGTAATTAAAAGTTACACATATGACTAGTTGTATACTCATCTTATACAAGTAATATATAATATATTAACTAAAAACACAAATAAAGGCATTAGTCATTATTAAATATTAGTCTTAATAATAATAATAATAATAATAATAAAAGTACATTATAATTATTATTATATATTAATAAACATTCTATTTGTATTTAAAAAAAATTAATTATATAATATAAGTAATAAAAAAGAAAAACTTGTAAATAATTTTACTTATTATATAAAATGATTTACAAGTTTTTCTTTTTCATTATTCATATAGTAAAATTATGTTTTATATTTTAAAATAAATAATAAATAAAATATATATTAATTACTAAAGGCTTATTATTATTTTTTTTAGACAATCATGTTAATGCTTTATTAAGATTTTTGAAATTATTATTGCAATTATATAAATATACTTAACAACTAAGCTTAGCATTATCTGGCTATCCTAATATTGTTTAAATGCAATCTGTTACATTATTTTTAGCAGAAATAAGCTGCTTGTCTAACTATCTGAAGTCTGTAATAAAAGGGGTTTTCCTCTTTTATAACAAGCTTCCAAATTGTTTTTTTAACTTTCTCTTTGATTTATTTTTTTTTTTCTTATATTCTTCTTTTTTTCTTTTATCTCTTGCTGACTAGTCTTTTTTTTTTGCTTAAATTTTTTTTTTTTTCTGTCTTCTTTTTTCACTTTACTTGTTATTTTTTTTTTCTTATATATTACCTTTTTTATAGCATATTCTCTAGACTTATTTATTAAAAGTATTCTATACTGTCTCTATTACTATGTTCATAAACTGTTGTCTTATTCTTGTACTCAAAACTTGTAATAATCTGTTTTGAGTTGTTTTTAAAATTAGGTCTTTGATTAGTACTTTTCTTATTTTTATTTCATTTTTCTCTGTTTTTCCAAAAAGTGTTGTATATAATATATAAAATGAGATCTAAATTTTTTTTTCTTTTTTTAAATCTTTTTATACTGCTGCAATAGATACTTTCTGTATTCTTTTTTAAAAGTTTGCTTTTCTTTTACAAAATGTTAAATGTTTTTACATTTCTTTGGCTTTATTTTAACAGATTTGGCATTTTATTATTATATATATATCTGATCTTTTTTTGTTAAGTTTTTTTAAAATCAAAAGTTTGTTCAATATATATTTCATGAAAGCATTTCTTCTTATATTTTTTCTTCTTGTCACACAATGCACTTCTTTAGATAACTTTAGTCTTCTTTAAAAATATATCCAATTATAAAGCATTATTTTTGTTAATGGTTTCATATTTTTTATTGCTGTTGTTTTCTTTTACTCTATTTTTAATCTAATATTTGTTACTACTTTATATAAAAGTCTTGATAGTAAATTTATTCACTTATTTTTCTATTTAAGACAGTATTCTATCTCTTTATAACTGACTTTTTCTGAATATATTATCTTTTTGCTTAATATTTTCTTCTTATAAGACTATTAGCTTTATCATTATATTTGTTCTTAATATGATTTTTTACTTTAAATCATTCTATCTGTATATTTTTGTTCTAATCATATCAATTATCTTCAATATCTATAGTGTATTTTTTCTCTTAATAACTTTATTTCTATTTATACACTCTAAACCTTTATTAATATTCCTAAATACTGTATTGCTATCTGTAAATATTTCTAGTTTTTTTTTTTTTGGTATTGTTAAAATTGCTATTTATATTACTAATATCTTGGCTGTAATAGATATAGGCTATTTTTTTACTCCTAATGCTACTTTCTCTTCTGATCAATCTTAAAAGATATATTATTGTAGATTATTTTATTCTATATTTTTTAAATAATAATAATTAAAAAAAAAACTCTTTTTGATGATTACTCAGACACAAAATTAGTAAAAAAAAAAATCATCTTTCTGCACAAACAGCAATAGGAAACACCTCAAACAACATTAAAAAAAAATAATAGCAACAAAAAAAGTATCAAACAAGTTTAGAAGCAAAAGCACTACAAGTGTTAGCAAGATAGTTATAAGAAAAAAACAAGTTTTTCATAGAAATTTTAGCAAAAAGTGATAATTTTAGAGGATCACTAGTGACCTTATATGTAGATATGTTTGAATTATACAAACAACACATACAGCCTAAGCAGACAAACACATGCAAGATATTAAATAGAATAGAATAAACAAGCCACTTGTGGAATAAACAAACAAGATACAACTAAAACACGTAATAGAACATCTAAGAAAATAGAGCTATAAAAATAAATAAAAATTTTCATAGAAAGTACAGAGAAAGTTTACAAGCACTTTTCATAAAAAGAGCATATTGGGCCATGAATAGTGTACATAACAAAATTTTTTTCAATAAGGCAGATGGAACATATACAGTATCAGATAGAGAAGACAAAATTGTTGCAATGCTTACAAACCAAGACCAAATGAGGTAGCTCTTTTATGACTAAAAAGAGAAATATTATTAAAAACTAAGAAAGAACAGCCAGAGAAAAAACCAAACATAAATATAGAAAACTGAGACTTGACAATAGAAGCAAAAAGAAGACAAATACAGTATAACCAAAATGAAGAACAGCAAACAATAACAAAAAAAAATGAAGAAGAGAGCATAAAAGAAAAACAAGAAAGAAAAAACAATATAGAAAAGGAAATTGAAAATATAGAAAAACAAGAAAAAGCAAACATATTACAAAGAGAAAAATAGATAGAGGTAAGTATAGAAAGAAATAACAAACTGCCAGTTAAATCTTTCATTCAGAAACAAGAATCTAGAATACAAAAGGAGATAAATAAACAAGAAGACATAGAAATGAATAGCAAGCAATCAAGACAAAACACAATAGAAGAAGAAAAAGAAAGACAAAAAAAAAGAAGACAAGAAACAGAGAAAGAAATTGACATTGTAAAAATAGCATTAAAACAAAGTATATAGGCACTAAGCAAAAGAAGTTATGATCAAAACAACAGCTTAATTGCCAATATACCAGTGTATAAGGTTCCTAGAAAAACAAAAGAAGAGTATATAAAGTTTATTAGATGGTTTTTAAAGAATAATACACATGTGAAAAATATCAATAAAGTATTTAAAAAGGAAATCTGTAGATAGAAGTGGTCTTTGACTGTAATTATAGCAGAGATGAAGCTATACAAAGAATTAATAGAAAAAAAAGTGATTGGTACAAGATGATACCAGAAAACAAAGAAAAAAAAAAAAAAAAAAAACTCAAAGACTATAATAAAGAACAACAAGATAATGAAAACATATATCCAGTTTTAGAAAAGAAAAGGTCAAAGAAGGTGCTAACAGAGAAGAACTAAACAATAATGAATATAAAGAAGAAGAAAGACTCATCAACAACATAATGTATCTAATAATATAGGACCTATTAGCTAATATAAACAAAAGAGAAGTAGAGTATATTTGCAAAAGAATCAAAGATATACAAATAATATGTATCAAAAGATTTAAGTACAAAGCTCTAGTAGTAATACAAATGCAAAGCATAGAAGAAGAAAATATTTCATGATCATTGCCAGCAAACAATAATAAGTTGGTGAGAGTAACAAGAGAAAGAAAAGACCACGAAGCAAGAGAAGGATAAAGAAAACATTTAGCCAAATTAATAGAATTATTTGAAAATGTCTTAGAAGTCTTATTATTATAATGTCTAAGAAATAAAAGGGCAAAGTCAGTATACATTTCACCAAACTGAAATGGGAACCAAAAGAGAACATCATTAATTATGTTTGCAACAGAGGAAGACATAAGGCAGCTTAATCAAAACCAATCATATACAACAATTTTCAAATATACTGGGTTAATGAAAGAAAAAGAGAGCCAAAAAGAAAAGAAAGTTTTAGAGATAAAAGAGAAAAAAGCTGAGATAGTTTAAGTCAAATCTCTGATGCAGAAAAAGGTGAAAGTAGAAAAAAAAATTAATGAAACAAAACATATATGAATAGAAAGGATGATTGAAGAAACCTAAAATCAAAAGTTTAAACAATAGAAGAAGAAAGTAACAGCCTAAGACATAATATTAAAAACTAAAGAAAATATAAAAGTATAGATAATGAGAAAGAAGAAAGCTGAGATAAGAGATAAAATAAAAATAAAATGAAACAGCAAGAGAAGAATATACATATAGAAGATATGCTAGACTGAATTTTAGAAAGATTAGAAAAACTAGAAAAAGTAGGTGACTTGATAGAGAAAGTCATAGCAAATTACTCCTAAAGGCATCTTAGTTAAATTTATAAATATAGATAAGAAAATAGAAGAGTTCTTACAAGATGAAAAAAGAAGTTTTGAAAACAGAAAAGGGAAAATACATCCTTATCTAAAAAAAAAAAGAAATAGAAGAAGAAAGTGAAAAAAAAGAAGAAACAGCAAAGACAATACAAGAACAACTAAAAAAAAAGATAAAAAGAAGGAAGAAAAGAGATCAAGATAGTATGTTACAATGTTAATGAACTCAAAACCAAAAGATGAAAACTTGATAGTCTGCTAGATTAGGCAGAAGAAGAAAAAATTATAATACTAGGTATCACAGAAACAAATCTTATAGAAAGAGAAGGAAGATTCTTAATGCAAACAGTAAATAGAAAATATATAGGATTTTGGTTAAGTGCAACAAAAGACAAAAAGAAGAGATCAGATATAGGCATTATGATTAATGAACAATAAGAAAAACATGTAGGTGCAGTCAAAAAGATAAATAAATATATGATAGAGCTTATACTATACTTCAAGCAATTGGAGTTAGTAGTTCTAGAAGTTTATATACCACTAAGTGACAAGACAATAGGAAAAAACATTCAACAAAAAATAATAGAAATAGTTACCAAAAAGAAGAGACAAACACAAATAGTGGTTTTAGATGATTTCAATCATACAATAAATAATGTATTAAACAGACAACATCCACAAGTAGCAAACTTCAAAAGATTGCTAATTTTTAATTGAATGAAGAAGCAGAACTTTAGTAATAGTTACAGAGATATGCATTCAACAAGTCAAGAATTTACATGATCAAGTGAAGAAGCAGCAACAAGAATTAACTATATATAGGTATTAGAGGAACTGGCCTTAGGCCTACAGAAGGCAGAAATTGAAGAGGCAGAGAGAATTACAAAGAAAAAGACAATTGAGAACAGTATATCTATATGACCAAGCAAAAGAAGAAAACTGGGAAAAGTATATACAAGAGCTGCAGAAATGGTTAGAAGTTAAGAAGGTGCTAAAGAACATTCAAAAGAAAGAAAGAAATAATATAAACAGTATATGAGATGTATTAGAAAAAGCAATCATCACAGCAGCTAGTAAGCATTTGTCTAAAAAAAAAATATACAATATATTGACAAATAGAAGAAACAATCAAAAGAAGCAATACCAAAAAAGAACATTGTAGAGCTGCAAAAATTGATTAAATATGCAAAAACAAGAGAAGGTCAAGAAGTAACAAAAGAGGAAAGAACTAAAATAAATGAGAAACTACAAATAATAGAAGAAAAAGAAGGTGCAAGACTGCCAAAATTATACAGGCAATGGTTAAATGCCTGGATAGAAGACATGAAAGATTGGCAGAAACTGTTACAAGAAAAAAAGAGAAAAAAATGAGAACAAAACCAAAAAAGACAAATAGAAGAAAACATAAATAAAAGATATGAGATGATTAAAACAAATCAAGAGAAAATGATAGCCAGTCTATTAAACAAACTTTACAAAAAGATAATGCTTGACAGATTTATTGAACAAGAAGAAGAACTGACAAACTTAATAGCAGAACCAGAGTTAGTTAAGATTGGTATAGCAGAACATTACAAGAAACAGTTTAGAATGAAAGATGTGAAACTAAAAGAAATATCAAAAAGATAGAAAGAAGTTTACAAGCCACAAGAATGCATTAAAAAGAAATGATATATAAAATTAGAAGAAAGCATCAAAGAAAAAGAATAGGAAGAAGTACTGAGAGAACTTAAAATAGGAACAGCTCCAGACATATTTGATATAAGCTATATACTAATTAAACAAGCAAGAAAGAAAATACAGGAAGTCTTTAGAGCCTTTGCTGACCTCTGTTTAAAGAAAGAAGAGATACCAACTAAGTGAAAAATTGTACAAGTTTATCTAATATCAAAAGACATAGAGTAGAAATACAGTTTAAATAATATTTACCTAATAGCTTTGATTGAAACATTTAGAAAAGTAATAACAAAGGTAATAACCAAAAGGCTTGCCAAGGTATTTATAAAAAAAGAAGTGCTTAAGAAACCAAACTATGCAGGTCTACCAGAAAATTCAACAGAGCAGCTAGTGAATATTCTTAATATGATAATGAAAGAGACAAAAAAAAAGAACAAAGAAGTATAAATACTCCTACAAGATATAAAAAAGGCATTTGACTCAGTTCCACTCAAAAGCCTTAAAATAGCATTGCAAAGAATCAAAATTCCTAGAAAAATGATAAAATACATCTTAAATTTTTTTTATAAAAGACAACTAAAGATAATTACAGCTTATAGCTTAACAGAAGAAGTAATAGCAAAAGACAAAATAGATCAAGAGGAAGTTATATTACTATTAATATAGTGGCTTTTCTATGATCTATTATTAGAGAGAGTACAAGAAGATGAAAGTCTAGAATATACAGTTGAACAACAAATTAAAGAAGAAATGCAATGTAATAATGTCACAAGATTCTGCCAAGCAGCAATTACATATGCAGATGACACAACATGGATTGCAAACAGCAAAGGCCAGCTACTAAAAATTCTAGAAATAGCTAAGGAGTTTTTCAAGATGAATAACATAGAAATTAACAGATTAAAATCAAAGCTGCTAGTAATGAACACAAAGATTAAAAGAAAAGAAAGAGAAGTAGCTTTTGGCAAAAGTAGTGTAAAAGAAGAGCCAAGAAACAAAATTGTCCAGTTACTGGAAATATGGCTAAATAACAGAATGCAAGAAGTATTAGTTAAAAAGAAAGCTAAAGGGATAGTTAGTCAGATGATAAAAGATCTCAAATACAAAAAGATAACAACAAGCCAGATTATATATATAAACAATATGGTAATAATTTCAAAACTAAGCTACATGTTCTAGTTGACTAAAATCTCAGAAAAGAGAATACATAAAATACATCAACCAATAATATGTCTAGCAAAGCAAAAAAGCAATTTGCAAAGGACATTGGAAAATTGCATAATAGGACATAAAGATCTTAGTAGATGTAGAACACTACAACAAGAGCTAGTAATGAAGCAAGTGAATGGTTTACTATCAAGATTAAACAGACAAGATAGCCTAGATTGGTTAACAAAGCTAAGAATAATACAAGGTTATCAAAGAGCAGGGTTGACAGAAGATGTTTGGAAGTTAGAAGAAATACCAGCCAACAAAATGTGTTAGAAGAACAACTTAGTGTGTCTGACAATAATAAAAGTAAGAGAGCTAGGAATAAGTATAAGAACAAAAAGTAGCTTATAAAGAATATTTGGATATAGTACTAAAATATGAGAACTATTAGAAATACAATTATGAAAAAGAAATAGAATAGAGATAAATGAAGCAGGCCTAATCTATCTAAACCAATTGCTTAACATAAAAAATAAAAAGCTGATTATATGACAACAATTTAAAAACTTTGGTAGACATTCAAGTAAAGCTAAAAAAGCAGAATGGTTTAAAGAAATAGAGTTTATAGTGCTCGAAGTGCCAACAATAGGAAAATCAAAGGATATTTTAAGACAAATAGGCATAATATGCAAGCAATGAAAGTAGCATGAAAGACCATGTCAAAAGATAAAAGAAGAAAATAATAGATAATATACAGTACACAAGATGATAGACAATTAGAAAAGATAATAAAGAAGAAAAAAAAAGGTTCTATTAAAGCATTGGCAAATGCAAAATGAAGAGAATAAAATAGTAACAAGAATCAGCAGATGTAATGGATGCACAGAAGAAGAAGGACAGAAAGAAGGCAGTTGTTGATAATAGATAAGAATAAATAACAAAATTAGAGTAATCTCTGATGCATTAATGAAAAAGAGAAATAACAAGATCAAGATAGCTATAGACCAGTTGATAAGAAAAGTAGAAACAGAAAGATTGAAAGACAATGAACAGAAACTTGAAGGACTAATAATGGTAGAAGAGTTAGAAATAGAAATAATCAAGTAACAGAAACTAAATGAGAATGTTAAACAAGAAATTTTGAAGACACTAAGAAGAAATATATCAAGAAACAAAGGAAAATATATTATATATATAGATGATGCTGCAAATGTAAAGACCAAAGAAGAAATATAAGGCAGAAGCATGGGTATAGAATAGATTCAAATAAATAAAACATACAAGTAACTAAAAGAAGAAACATCATTAGGACTAGAAGGATGAATGACATTAATAATAGCAGAATTAGTAGCAATATGAACAGCAATCCTAACAATACTAAAAGAAAGACAAGTAGAAATATATACAGACAGTAATGCTACAATAACAAATATTAGTAGGGGTTTAGAGCAAATAGATAGAATAAAAATTCTTAAGAAAAAAAATACAATATGGATAATGAAGATTATAGATCTGATTAACACAAAGAGTATACAGATAGAGTTAAAAGTCATAGCAAAAACAAATGGAATGACAAAGCTAATAGTCTTACAAAGAAGAAAACAATAAGTAATAAAGTAATACAAATAGAGTAAGTCAGTTGTAAAGAGATAGAGTACTGCCTAGAGTAAGAAAACAAATGAACTGATATATCAACAAAATTGTTATGCAAATTGGTAACAAATGTGAGATTAGAAACAAAATAGAAAGAAACAAATGTAATCAAAAAATTAGAACCAAAAACAGAGATTATGATTCATGACTAAACACAATTTTAGAGAAGACTAAAAACAACTAAAGGAGTGCATTGCATTACAAGAAGAAGCAGTACAAGAAGATATGCATTTATAAAGTATATAATAGATAAACTTCCAACTTTAGAAGAACTTAATAGAAGAAGGCCAGATATATATACAATGACAAAGTGCCAAGTATGTTAAAATAAAGTTAAAGAAATACAGTCACATCTAGCATTATGCAAAGGACAACAAAGCTTTTGAAAACAAATCCAAAAGTAGCTATTGCAACAGTCTGGAAAGAGTTGAAAACAGAAGACAAAACTCATATTCCACTATATATATTATATACAGCACTCTTCAGAAAAGTGAAGCAAAAAAAAAAAAAAAAAAACTCTTTCTGCAAATCCATTACACAAAAATTAACAAAAAATTCGTTCGTCAAAAAACGCTTATAACTATTTATTTTACTAAGACAACCTGTCTTGGGC
>CAJVQA010011099.1:0-10941 GCA_910591915.1 Cetraspora pellucida
CCAAAAAAGTAGCCATAACACTTGTTATCAAGTTTTTACTTCATCTTAATCAACAAATTTATCATAAAATCTGGATTTCATATTGTATCTTAAGATTTACAGCCCAAATCTCTAAATATAACACACCTTCAAACACTGTCTCACATTTATCACATTCTCTTTCACTCAATTCTATTAGATTAAAAATAAACTCTTGGTATATCTAATGAATTAAATATCAAACTAATCCCTTATACATAATTACTAACACTCAAATCTAGGTGAGCCTTGGCCACTCCAATTAGTTTAGGTTACAGATAAATTAGTTTGAACTTCTATTCTTTTTATAATATTTTAAAAGCAGAATTGTACTTTATGTAAAATCTCAATTAAATATTTAATAAAGATAGAGGCATGGTCTCACCATTAATATTAAAAAAAAAAAAGCTTATGAAGTAATAAGACATTATTAAATCAGATGATTTTATGTGATTAGATGACTTTATAGATTAGCTTTTATAGATATTTGTGTCTTGTTAAATACAATATAAGCATTTTCTGATTAATAAAATTGTTTAAATGCGAATTGCAATTGTTATAAAAACAGATAAGAGAAACAAGATGTGATCATATAGTCCAAATATATAATTATTAATATATTTAAAGAACCTTTGGTGATTAGAGAAAATTATCTTTTCTTTTAGTATTACTCAACTTGAAGTAAAGGCTGGCTTTTCTATTACACCTCTTCAGCCTATTGCTCAATAATTTTAAACTAAAAGCATTTGTTTAGCAACTACAGTTACATTTTTCTAAGTGCATGTTCTAAAAACTAATATAAATATGCACTTAGAGAAGGTAAAATTAACCTTTCTAAACATATATAATAAAAATCAAATATAAAACATATACTTAAAAAAATAGTTTGTAAGACTAATAAATTTATATAACTATAATACAAATTCAGGTTTAAAATTTTTTAGCATATTTGTTACATATTATAATAAAATAGAACTTGTTAAGTATAAATTTAAATTCATAATACAGCAAGTAATTTAAAATCTATTACATATAATTTTGCTTTTTTTACAATTAAATCTATTATAATATATTTGAATATTATATTTAACAAGTATAAATTTAAATTTGTAATATAAATAAGTAATTTAAGATTTATTACATATAAGTTTGCTCTTTTTACAATTAAATTTATTATAATATTCTTTAATTTTATATTTTTTTTAAAAATATATATACTATTAGATTCAGAAGATTGCAACTCTGTCACTCTATAATTTAATATTTTGTAAAATGTACAATAAGTAACCTTTTAAAAAGAGTGTGTTAGATTTGGCTAGTAGGTGATTAAGGCTATTGGTACTTTGAGTTAACGAATGCAAGTAGAGTAAGTCACATGTACAAGAACTTAAATAAATGATGATATTTATTGAGGGTTTACAGGATTTGTAATGGTATTACTGTTAGAGATTTATAAATAATGATATAATGTATTGGGACTTGTTTATTAATAAGGCAAACTGAACATGTTGTCCTCCAGAACCATTTCAGCCTTTATTTATAATATCTTTTTAATTATAACTTTATTAATTACATTAATCTCATTAAACCTTTTAATTCAATTCTTTTGATTTATTCACTTAAACTCATTTATTTAATAAATTCACCTTCTCTAATTAATCCACTTTATCTAATTAATCTTACTTCCTTGATTTATTTAATTAATTGCATTAATGCAATTAATTGTCAGGATATCTATATCTTAGAATTAATCATTATATCTGTTTTTATATAAGATTTTGGCAGAGCATTTACATCATGTTATTGGGCCTCACAATACTTAATATATATTAAATACTAAATAATAGTTTTTAAAATTTATTATAAAAATTTAATATTATTAATAAATAATTATTTTGCTAAATTAAGTAAGTTGAAAATAACAAAACCATTAAGAAAACAATTAAAAATTTCATTTTTAAAAGACAAAAACAATGTATTATAATGAGGTCAAAATCAAGGTTATGATTTTTTTTAATATATATTTTTATAAAAATAATAAAATATTTGTTATATAACTCTTAATTCTGTAATTTACAATTTTATTTTATTAATTTTAACAATATAAAAATATAAAAAAACATTAGATATTATTTAAAATTAAAATTAAAATTTCAAGACTTTTTTTTATTAATTTATAAAAATTTAGTTACTATATGTATATTATTTATTTAAATTTAAATATATTTACAAGTTATTTAGAGTTTATTTTAGATTTTTATCTTTATATATTTATTTAATTTAGGTTATTAAGTATTAAATTACTTTTTAATAAATTATTAAACAATTATATATATTGTAAATATGTATAAATATTAATTATATAAGTATAGTTATTAGGTTATTATTTTTTAAGCAGTAGGCTCAAAGTTTAAATCTTATCATTAGCAAAATTTGAAAAAATTAGTTTTATTTTAGTAACTTATTCATAAACTGGAGATAGTAATTCTGTAATTTTAAATATATTATAATTAACTTTTAAAGTGTAAATATTAAATAAATAAATTTAAAAAGTATATACTTGGATAAAAAGCCTGTTTAAAATTCTAAATAAAGATATAGTACAATTTTTAACAGAATTAACTATAAAGATCTTAAATTAAAAAAGAAAAAATAGATAATTTATATAAACAAGATCTTAAATAAAAGAAGTCTACTAATCTAGTTATTAGTTAATTTGAATATAAGATTATATTATACAAAGTTAACTTAATTGGTAGTATAATGCTTCAAATAGTTGTTTGCTTAAAAATTCCTATTTATAGAGTATCTTTGGTTGGTTTGTATAATATTAAATAATAATATTATAAAAGAGTGCATGAATTTGACAGAATATATGCTTTATTAGAGTATATATAAATATATTTTAGGTTATTTATTATATACAAATGCTTAGTGCTTTATATATTATTTGCATATTTGCTAATTTTGTTAATTATGTTAGTTATTTTATATATAATAGTTATTCTAAATCTATTGTATATATAGTTTCTACTAAATTTACTAACTATGCTATATTTATTAAATAATTATACAATTGATCTCTTTTAGACTTAATGCATTGTTAATCAGTTTCTAATCATTACAGTACTATAGAAAAGCTTAAAAGATTATACAAAGTACTAGTATAATTGTAAAAAAGGTAATAAGGTTGTATGAACTTTGCAAAAATATATCAATTTAATAATTAGTTCTAATTACAAATACTAGTTTTAACTATAACATTACTGAATTAGTTATAAAATATAAAAATTTAGTATAAAATTAAAAATTTTAAGTAAACTGTTTTAAAGACTTAATAATTATAATATATTTGCATTAATAATGATTAGAACAGTTGGTAAATGTAGATAAGAAAACTTATAAGTAGGTTTTAGATATAATAATAATAAAATTGTATAAGTGTTAGTTGTATATTTTTTTTATAATTATTCTTTATAATTATAATATAACTATTAGCTAAATATACTATTAATAAAATTCTAGATTATAAGTATTTATTTTAGAGAATTGCTATTTCCACCTCTATTTTTGCTAATGCCACCTTCCAAAATACATAAAAGTACTCTGAAAAAGATATTATTATTATATAAACCTCTTTTTTGGTATTAATTAAAGTAGTTCATTAGGTCTTTCCAGTTCTAATAATAGTAAAATCACTAAATTTGGACTAGTGGTACTTGCAATATTTATATCTAAAGTTTATAATCTTTAATTTACTTTTAAAAAAAACTACCAGTCTGAATTTAATAATTTTACTACTATTAGAACTAAAAAGGTCTAATAAACAATTTAATTAATACTAAAAAAAAAGTTTACTTAATAATAATATCTTTTTTTAGAGCATTTTTGTGTATTTTGAGAGGTGACATTAGTAAAAATAGAAAGTAAAAATAGCAACTCTCTTATTTTATTATTAAAAAAAATATATTAATTATACATATAATTCTGAATGTAAGTTAATAGATGAACAATGTTCTCAGAGATATTATAACATCTTAGACATAAGTGGTTTGGATATTTTTTTCTATTTCTCCAATGCAGTAGTAGGTAAGTTGGAAGTTCTTCTGATAGCAGTTTGATCTTGAAATTTTTGATTGCGAAGAGGATGGATCTGTGTTTAAAGCTAATGGTTTTTCTATATAAGAAATGTATTTTAATGTGAAAGCCCAATTAATGTTGTTTTGTAATATATGCCAGTCTGAAATCTGTTGATGATAAAACCATGACAGCCAGTTTGTAATTTGATATATATGTTTTAAAGTAGTTTTTAAAAAGTATTCATATAGTTTGTTAAGAATCTTGGGACAAAGCAGTTGTATAGAAAGCATTGCAGTGCTGGGTCTAATGAAAAAATTATGCTTGTAGTTTCTTTAATTTTTTATATTTTGGTCCAGAGTAATGTTGAGTTTCTGATTGTATGAAAGAGCTTTTAGGATTAGGAGAAGGTATATATATTGCTGCATGTCTAGTACAGAATAGTTGTAAAGCTTAACAGAAGTTACCAAGTTGATAATATTTATAAAGATAGGATTGTCTGTATAGATGTTTACTTCTGTATATGATTAATTGTATTAAGAATGAAGTTTAGTAGATTAAGCATCTTGCTTATATATGAAGGCCATTGGTTAGTAAAGCAACCAAAACAGGTGTTGGTGTTTTGTATATAGTATTTTGCTATTATTTGTAGATTGTTGTTTACTATTTGTCAGTTGGAGGTTAGGTGAATTGTTAGTATCTTAATTGTAAAGTTAGCTTCTGTTAGTGTTTTCTAAAGGCTAATTGGAGGGTTTTCAAAAAAACATAAAGGTCTTTCTAGTATTGGGTTTGCATCTTGTATTTGCTCTTGAGTTAAAGTTGTTGATATGTTATAGTTTAGTGTCTTTTTAAAATCAGCAATGTCTAGGTGAATTTTCTTTTTACAGTCTACCTGTATATTGTATAGTAGTATTATTACATTGAAGTAGCAATGCTTAGAGCGATATAATCAATTCCTTAGATTACAGCCTGCACAAGCTGATAGTATGTTGTTTGGCTTTAAAATGTAGTATCAAGCTTTGAGAACTTTGTTGTAAGGATTATGTATCTTGCCAATAATAGAATTATCTGTAATTATCCAACCTTTCTCTTTAGAATTCTATTTAGACAAAGAGTAAGGGTTTATGTATGAAAATGTTAATGAAAGATTAATTGAGGCTGCTATTAGGTCTTGAACTGTAAGAAACCAGTATAGACAGCATCCTCTCAGTATCTTTTTAATATTATGATAAAAGTTGTTCTATTCTAGAAGCTTTGAGTTGGTTGCATTTAGGAATTGTTCTATGCTAGCAATGTTATGATTGTTTAGCTTTTCTTTAAGATAAGAAGCTCTAGAATGATTTAGGAGAATTCAGTTTATTGAAGTTCTAGTAAAAGTTTTAGGGTAGGGCCAGTTGTCACTATTTTGTGAGGTCTGTAAATTTAAGGCATGAAGTGCAAGCACCATTTGGCTAGTTTGTGTATTTAATTATGAAGCTAAGAAAACTGAAAAGTTGAGTAAGTATAGAAGTGTTAGTAAAAGCTGAATCTTGTAATTGTTGTAGTCATAGTTTTAAGAAAGAGAAATCAAAATTGTGATAGTTTAAATTTTTCTAAAATACTGTTACTAAAGAAGAAAGTTGAGCCTGAGCTAGATTGCTTAAAGCATAAATATCTAGATTGAATAGGAATGAGTTTGGAACTTCTCAGGTTAGTCTTGCTTTGTGTTTGACTAAGCTAGCACAGATCTTGTTAAATGTGTTGATTTGAGTATTAGAGAGAAATGTAAAATGCAATCTATAGAGCAAATGTGGAAAGATGATACTATTTATTATGTAAATTGCTTGTTTTTCTGTTATATGGGCAAATTGTAGCTTTTTCAAATTAATTGTTGCCTCAGCCATGATTTCTTTTTGAACAAGTATTTGTTTTTTGTTAGTAGAGAACCATGCCCCTAGATACTTGAATGGTGTTCTACTAGTGATTGCTGTTAATTGTTCATTTTCAAAAGTTATACTATTGTTTAGGTCTTTTGAGTTTGTTACTAGAATCGACTTAGTAGGATTGACTCTTATGTTGGCAAATTTATAGAAGGAAGAAGCTGTGTAGAAGATGTTAGTAAGAGAGGTTTTATTAGGTGCAATCCATAGAGAGTCATTCATGTATGCCATTACTAAGGTGTGAATTTCTTTTGGGCAGATAGATGGGATTTCTCTAGTAAATCTCTAGTATTCTGTATGGATTCTAGATATTAGGGGGTTATAATAAATCTTTCAAAGAAGTGGTAAGATTATTTCTTTCTGATCTACTCCATCTTTAACAGAGTAGAATTGAGTTGGTCCCAAACTAGTGATCACTTTGTTTGTATAATGATAAACCAGATATAATAGCAGGTTGATTGCTTTGTTGGGTATGTATATTCGTTTGAAAGATTTGCATAGAGTTGGTATATGAATTGAATCAAATGCTTTTAACATATCCTGAGACAAGATTCAGATCTCTTTTTAATTTATAGTTGTATTTTCTAAGATGTGAGTGAGTTGGGAAATAGGTTGAAATATTGATTGGTAAGAGAAAGCTGCAAAGTTATAGGGGAAAAGTACTTGGTTGTAAACTAGAATGTCTGTCAAATGATTTGTTAAAATTTTCATAAAAATTTTTCTAGTGTAGTCTATTAATGTAATAGGATAGGTGGTATTTAATTTGTAATTATATTGTTGTTTTTTAGGAATTGGCCATATATTAGTCTGTAA
Organism: Cetraspora pellucida; assembly: GCA_910591915.1. NCBI lineage: Eukaryota > Fungi > Glomeromycota > Glomeromycetes > Diversisporales > Gigasporaceae > Cetraspora > Cetraspora pellucida. The sequence goes on from CAJVQA010011099.1 coordinate 6,828, forward strand.
CCATTAGTTTAGAACTATTTCTTGTATTATGCAGCTGTTAAAGATATTTAGTAGAACTGAAAGAGCTGAGGATGGCAATTGCTAAAGAACCTTATTTGTGATTCCAGAGGGTTCAGTTGCTTTTTCTTTAGGAGCTAGATTTATTGTTTGTATCAGTTCAGTTATTGAAATAGGTAAGAGAAGAGTATTGTAAATGTCATTTTATATATGCTGAAGTAGAGAATAAAATGGCTTCTATTCTTCCCATGATAAGTTGTTAGAAAAGTTATTTTTTATCCAGTTTTTAAAATGGGTACATACAGCTTCTTTTATCTCTTTTTGGTTAGTAATTACACTATCAGATGTTATAACTTTTTCATAGCTAATTGGTTTTGCTCGCCTTTGTAAAATACTATCTAGCATTCGACTAGTATTGTCTTTAAAGTCAGAATTAGGGCTTTGCAAATGCCCATACCTGGCACATTGGCACTAAGCCAGGCACTAATGCCTACATGCCATGCCTGTGCCTATAGGCACAAAAGTGCAAAGCACTATCAAAGGCATAAGTATAAAGTTCCAGGCACTATAATAGGCATAGACACTAATTATCCAGCACTATTATAGGCACTAAGGCACTATTACAGGCACTAGGGGCACTATTATAAGTACTATAAGCACCAAGTGCTGGGCCTAGGCATAAGGCACTAGTGCTCAGCATAGTGCCAGCATTAGTTTTACAAATCAAAACTTGAAAAAAATTAATTAGTTGGTTAGTTAACAACTAATTGATTGAACTTTTTAGATACCAAATAATTGATTAATCAATTAATCGACTAATTGGTTAGTTGCAACTAATTGATTAAAGAATTAATTGCTAATTAATTAAAAAATTAATTAATTCTTTTATTAATTAATTAGTTGCAACTAATTAATTAATCAATTGGTTATAACATACAATTAATCAAAAAATTTGATTAACTAATTAATTGCAACTAGTTTGTCAACTAAAAATAATTCTCAACTAATCGATTAGAAAATTTTAGCAATTTGTAACACTAGCCAACATGCTGAGCATGGGCATAAGGCACTGATACTGGCCTACCTGTATGTTGGGAATGGGCATTTGCAGGCCTAGTAACTAGACTATTATAATACTAAAAGTATTAAGTGTCAAACATTAGGCATTAAGTGCTGAGAAAATAATAAGCATTACAGAGATAAATAACTTGCATTATTAGAAACTCATCTTTTTTACTGATTTAAATGGTGATTACAAGTAGTAAAACTTTATTATGTTATTATATAGAAGCACAAAATAATTAATTATTATTCTATGTTTCTATATAATTGCATAATGAAATTTCATGACTTTTAATCACTACTTAAATCAGTAAAAAGAATTTGAGTTTTTATTGAAATAACTTTCATTTATAAAAACTCATTAAATAAAGTAGAATTATAAGTTATGAAACTTCATTATGATATTATATAAAAATGAAAAATAATACCTTTATTTCTTTACTATAGGGAAATAAACTGGTAGATCTCCATCCTGCTGTGGGCCCTTCAGGCTTCAGATGACTGAGGATGTATTTCTTATTCCTGCTGTTGTGGTAAATAAATAGTACTCATTTATCTGAAGCAGGAAATAAATGCCTAATTTACTAATTGATGACCAGAGGTTATTTTATACTGAGTTTAATTTAAATAACATGTAAATTCCTATAAAAAACAATCAGTAAAATGGAAATTATGAAGATTTACTCATTCATTTTCTTTTATTTTCTGGAAACTTTTCATCCTTATAATTAAATAAGATATATTATTCAAATATATGATCAAGTTAAATAAATTAAACATCCATAGTTCAAATAAGTAATTGAGTCAAATAATACATGATTCAAATGCAATCAAGTCAAATAAATCAAACATCTACAGTTCAAATAAGTGATTGAATCAATAAATTTAATATTCACATTTCAAATAAGTAATCAAGCCAAATAAATAAAATAAATAAACCTAATAAGTAGAATTAAATAAATAAAATAAATAAACCTAATAAGTAGAATTAAATAAATAAAATACTCTATTAAAATATATGACTGAGTTAAATAAATCAAATACCAACAGTTCAAATAAGTGATTGAGTCAAATAAATCTAATACCCACATTTTCAAAAAGTAACCAAGCTAAATAAATAAAACAAATAAATACAATTAATAGGACTAAATAAATAAAATATGTGATTCAAATATGATTGAGTCAAATTAATCTAATATCCATCATTCAAATTAGTAGCCAAGTTAAATAAAATAGCTTACAGTAATAGTGATCAAGTTGAATAAATAGAAAAGTGTTGTTTTTTATTTCAGACAATAATAGGTGATTAATTTAAATGAATGCTGCAAAATGAAAATATAGAACTGAATATTTGTTATTAATAAGGCAAATTTAGACTCTGATAATATATATTAGCATCTCAGTAATATAATAACATTTTTTATGTTATCACACTACTAAAATACTAATAATAATACATGTTATAATTCATCAAAGTTAAATTTATCTTATTGATAGCTTAAATATACAGTTTCAAGTTTTCACTTTGCAGCACTCAAATAACTAGAAAAACAGATATTGTCAGATATCCAAGATCAAAAATTCAATAATAACTAAAAATAAAGTAATTAGCTAAATTTATCATATGAAATAAAAATATGTACAAATATAAACACAAAGTCTGGTATATTACTTCTCTATAATATTCTTCATTATACTTCAAATAATAATAAATAATTCAAGTAAGTTAAATTTCGAATAAGTATCATGTCAAATATATATATAAGTTAAAGCTAAATAGATTAACTAAGTGATGCAATTGTAATAGAAAATTAATAATAATTCAGCAATATTGTAAAATAATGGCAGCATTGCCACAATTCAGTAATTTTGATGTTAACTATAACATATTATTAAAATTCGATGCAATACTTTTTTTATAGAAATGTTTAATAAGATAGACATTTGTATTAGAATATTTTCAGATACCTTCTTAATAAATTCAACAAAGAATCTGATTAGCTCATCTAATAGTCAGGCTAGCTTTTTGTTAATTAGATGCTTTGGAGTTATTGTACTAATTCTAAACAATAAATATATTAAATGCAAAATAAACAATTGTGTTAAGTTAGTTTTAGCTAAAATATATAATCATGTTAAGTACGAAATAAATAATCGAGTGGATATGTGGTCAAGCTAAGTTAAAGAAATCGATTACATTAGAAATAGATTTAAAAAAAAGTATAAATAGTACAGTAATTTTCGCATATCTTGTATTTCATCTTTTTATCTTGCACTGTATTGTATTTGCTTTATATTATTATTATTTTTTTTTTCCTATATAAGCAGTCATGCTAGTACTTTATTAGGTTTTTGAAATTACATTTGTAACTACATAAATATCTCTAATATCTAAGTCTAGCATCATCCGGCCACCTTAATAGTACCTAAGTGCAACCTGCCACATTACTTCAAACAGAAGTAAGCTGCTCGTCTGACTACTTAAAGTTCATAATGAAAAGGTCTTCTCCCTTTCATGACAAGCCCCAACATTGTCTTTATTACTTCCTTCTCAACTTGCTTTACTTTTTCTCTTAATCCTTTTTTTTCTCTTTTTTTTCTTTCTGATTTGTCTTTTCTCTTTTCTTAGTTTCTTTAAATTTTCACCTTTTTTCCTTTTAATTCTACCTGTTATTCCACTCTTTTTTTTCTATTCGATAATCTTTTCACAATGTATTCTCCATACTTGTTCGTAAAATGTGTCCTAGGCTGTTATTGCTATTGTATTTGCAAACTGCTGTCTTGATCTTGTGTTTAATAGCTTCGCTAGTTTGTTTTGTGTTTCTCTTGAAATTAAGCCTTTTATTAATGCTTCTCTTATTTTAACTTCCTCTGTTTCTGTTTTCCTGAAGAGCACTGTATACAACACATGTGGAGAAATCCAGATCTTTTCTTCTTTCTTTAACTTCTTTCATGCTGTTGCAATAGTTACTTTTTGAATTCTTTTCTAGAGATTTCTTTGCCCTTTGCATGCTGCCAAGTGTGTTTGTGTCTCTTTTACTTTATCTTGGCATAC
>CAJVQA010011100.1:0-10940 GCA_910591915.1 Cetraspora pellucida
TTCATGTTGAATATCTTCTTTCTTGGAATTTGTTTGTTTGCTGCTTCTATTATAGCTTCTTCTATTGCATTCCACATACGGTTAATCACCTCTATGCTAGAGCTGCTGCTTATATTATTATCTTCTAGCTGCTTCAACACTTTTTTCCACTCTAATTGAACTTGGAGCTCTCTTGCATATTCTTCCCAATCCTCTTGTTTAGCTTCCTCATATAAATATATTGTTCTCATTTGTTCTTTTCGTTTAACTTCTGCACTGCTATGGTTTGCTATTATATGCTCCAACCATATGACTGTTGTTAGTATCTCATGGTCACTGTCTGTTATGCCTTCTGCTTCCTCTATATTGGCACTTTGCAGGCCTGCCGCGATTGACTCTGATAACCAGATATAGTCGATTCTTGTTGCTGCTTTCTAATAAAAATTATTAAATATATTTTTCTAATAAAAATAAGTTTTAAATTAAACTTATAATCTTAATATTAACTAAATTATATTTTAAAATAACTTTTACTTTTTTATTTTATTATAATATTTTTATTTTTTTATTTCTTTTTATTTTGCTTTAACAATTCTTACTAGACTATTTTTTTATATAACAACACATTATTTTTCAAACTGATTAAATTAAATTTACATAGTACAAGTTACAAACATCTAAATAACCTATATTCTGTAATCAATTTGACACAAATAAATTATTTACTAATTACAAATTACTGTACATCTTTATCTTATATTATTCTAAACTATTTTTAACTATAATATACTTAAAAATATCAAATTTTAAATATTTTTAATATAAATTTTACTATTTATTAGCTAAATTTATTATAACTAATCATATTCTATATTTATTATACTCTATACTTATTTATATACTTATAAATCAATTCACTAATCAATATACATTATTATATATACATTTTTTTTATTACAATATCTAACAATTACACTCTATATCATACCTTCTTTATCATATTTTCTTTATTACTTCTCTTATATATTACTTAATTTTAATCTAATACCAACAAATTCTTTTTTTATTTCTACAAATTACTAAACTAAATCTACTAATGTCTCTATATTTTACTAAGTCTATTTTACTTAGCATTCTAAGTAAACATGTTTCTAATATCAAATTACATATATTTTTAAAGTTTTAAACAGATATCTTTAAAATGCATTAAGAAAATCAACAAAATAAGTCTTATAACTATTAATATTCCAAAATTTATTTTATATAAAATTTGTGATATCTTTATATTTTACTAAGAAAATTTATTCTTGGCATCTTAATTAAACTTATTCCTTATAAAAGATTATATATTTTTTGAAAATATTAAATTTAATCTATTTATTTTAATAAAAAAGTTACCAACCATCTAAGAAACACATGTTTTAACAAAGTTTTTCTTATTATTTAATTACATAAGCCAATATTAATATTATTGAAATCTACTAAACTGATTTCAAACTTATTTTATTAATATCAAAAATTAAATCCAAGTACAATTTTCTATATTATTTAGTTTACAAGTTCTTGATTTTATTAAATTATTTTTCAAAACTGCTATTCAGATCAAATTCAAAAAAAAATAAAACAACTAATTAGCAAAATACTAAAAGCAACTTTAATGAACTTTTAAACAATATAATTTTACAAAAACTATAATTCTTAACTAAATTTATTTATTAAAATATAACAAATACTTAATATACCAATATATTATATAATTAACTTCTGCTTATACTTAGAGATATCTTATTTCATTTTACTACTATTCTTTTTACTAAACTTATTATAAAAAAATATTTTATTTATATATTATTTTTTATCACCACATTTTATTTTTAAATGTTTCTAAATAGTAATTAATCTTGTCTATTTACACCTTTTTCTATATAACAAATACAAAACTATTAATTATACTAAATTTTTTAAAGATCTTAATCTTAAACTGATTCAAATAATTCTACATTTTAGTACAATATTTAATAATACCAATTTATTATCTATCAAAATTAAAAATAATACCAAATATAATATCTATATTATATATAATATTTCTACCAAAAACTTTTTTAAAACTTTCTAGATACTCTCTTTTAAAACATATTAAACACTACTTAACAAATAGTTTTCAAAATTCTTCAACTTTTACAAAAAAAAATTTTCATATACTAATGAACAAAAAGTTTATAATTTTATTAAATATTAAATAATTACTTTCCTTAACAATTAAACTTAAAAAACTCCTTCCAAAGTCCTATTCATTTGCTATAGTAAACTTATTACAAGAAAGAATAACAATTTCTATTAAAGCTTTATTACATCACATATATACTGTATATATATAAATAATGAATATAATATTTTTTCTTATAATATTCTATATATCTTTTATAATCTAACCTCTTTTTATTTTAAAAACTTTTTTAAATTATCTTCTATTTTTTCTAAATACATTTATCCAAACTTAGATTTTTTTATCTTTAAACAAAACTAACCCTTAGCTGCAAATTTTATCAAACCTTTTTTATTTAAAACTTTTAAATAACTTGCTTAAATAGGAGATGTAGTGATCTAATGAAGTGATCAGGTTGTTAATTCTCCAAATAGTAGATTGGGTGTTCAAATCATATCAACAGTAAAAATTTAGATAATAACCTATATAATATTTGTATTACAATAACTGTTACTAATAATTGAATTAGGATACTTGTAATAGTGATTGCATTAACATGACTGATAGGTTATAAGATATCTGTATAACTTGTTATACAGAGAAATACTAACCAACAAATTAGGCAGTACAAATACTAAATAAATCTTTGTGGCTGTATAAATCTATTAAAATTGAAAAACAAGAAGTTATATATAAAGATCTGAGTAGAAAGATAGCTGGATCTTGATAGCCTTACTGTAAAAACTAGTCTGAAAAAATAGATACCAAGGTTGTAGTATCTGTTCATAGTACTCAAACAGGCAAGAATCTCTGAATTGGTAGTCTTAAAGGTACTAACAATTAGACTGCTAGAATGAATCAGAAGAAAAGAATATTAGGTTAATCTAATATATTGATTAACTGTTCATAGTTCTACATGGGCTATCTAGATTAAAAGTCTAATAAAAAGACAGAAATATACTAAAATACTGGAGTTATACTATAAAGTAGATACTAGAATCTGTATAAACTCTACAAGGATATAGCAGTTAAATAATATAACACTATTGCAAGTATTGGTTCTGCCATAGTGATATCTAGGTTAGCTGTAAAAATAAGTACAGAAGGCTCTGAAGGATTTATCTTGAGAATAAAATAGTCCTAAGTTTAAGACAATGATTTGGGTATCTAAATATAAGCTAGTGATGTTAATACAAATTGTAGGTTCAGAAGGTTTAAAGTAGAACATCCAAGCAGAGATGTTAGGTATAGTAATTGGTAAAGAATCTTTAGACTAACTTCTTAAATAGATAATATAGAAAAGTTACATATGTAGCCAATTGTATGCTCTTTTGTAGTAGTTTATAGAATCACATTATTAAAATAAGTAGCTATGCAATTTGTCATGCAAAATCAAGAATAAGAGAAATCTACACAAATACCATTTTAGTTATTGAAAACTATATTCTTTATTATAAGTAAATGACTCTTTATAAAAGAAGTTGATAGTACTTGCAATCTAAATATTGGTTTAAATTTCAGTGACTGAGTCTAAAAATCTATTAATGAAGTCATCACTCAGTTCTGATAAATCTGATACAAAATATAGCAAAGACAGTGCCTAATCCAAAGTGAATTTCTTTTACTTATGATTAATTACAAATTAAATTATTTATGTTAGATTCAATTATAATAGATATAATCCTTTATCAGTTTTAATATATATGTAATATTAATGGTTTCTGCTATAAATCCAAAATTCTGAAACTTTGCAAAAAACATTAAAAATTTATGAAACATATCTGTATTTAGAAATGACTGATGAATTTTTTTAATTAAGTCTTTAATGATCAGTAATTATTATTTTATCAGTCTGATAAAAAATATAATGAAAAAAAATAAAAATTACTAAATATTTAGCATTAAAACCTTTAAATTTATATTGAAACACTAATTTTTGTGTCTAAAAAACTTATTTTTACAATTCTTTGTTATAGCATCTTTGATTTTACAGATGTATGCATTCATTTATGTTTTTTTTTAAAATATTAAATAATGAATAAGTCATGCAGATCAATCAATTTTAAGATTTTGTATATAAAAGCATTTGTTCCTGATACCTATCTTTTAAAGTATTTTTTGGGATGCTACATAAAGTCATGATAACAAATTACCTAATTATATACTGAGAATCACATATGTATATTAATTTGCCTGTAAACTATATACTACATACTTCATACTTTGTTTCTGATAAAATTATTAATAAAAGTTAAAAGACCAAAGAGGTCACCTTAACACCAAAAAAAAACAAAAAACAACTTGCTCAAACTACTGAACAACAATTTATATAACTTAATAATACATCTACAAATCCCAAATATACTTTTTTTTATTATATTTATATTAAATACTACTTCAATTTGACAACTAAAATGATAATATCAATAATTCTAACCTTAAAAATACTTTTTAAAATACTTTTACTAAAACAACTGATTTGTATACTTTTGCCCAAACAATAGCATACTTTAATATTATACAATTTTCTAATATTCTAATTTCTGAATTTTAATTTAAATACTATTAATTATACTTGCTATAATTAATACAATATTTCTCTAAAAAACTTAATATATCCAAAATTTATACAGATATCTTTTTTTCACAATATAAAGTACTAGAAATATCAAATTTTCTTTTCTTTAGATCTTTAACTTGTATTATTTTTACAATATGCTTCTAAAAAACTCAATTTTAAATAATAACAATATTAATGAACTTTATTTTATTTTTATAACACAATTATTACACCATCTACAATTTTTCTTTAATTCTATTATCTTACTTAAAATTAACATATTTATACAAATAACTAACAATTTCTTATATCTATACTAAACAAATTACATATTATTTATACTTTATAGATTTCTTATAAAATACTTATACAATTTAGATTAAACCTATCTAGATTTGTATAAGTATAACAAATCTAAATGGGCTTTGATCACTCTAGTTGATTTAAATCACAGATAAAATTGTCTGAACTTTAATTCTTGCATGTAATTTTTATTTTGTATTATGCAATTAAGAATCTTTATTCTAAATTTATATCTGCATTTAAACTTTCTTATAAGACTTCATATCTGATTAATGATTCTAATAAGTTACAGAAACAAAATTGACTTCAACCTAATTTGAACCATTGATTTTATTTGAGAAAGGTTTGAAAACTTATCCACTAAACTATAAAACTCAAACTTATATAAAAACATAATACAGTAAAATTTCTCTAAATGAATATTGTTAGGACTAACTCTAAAACATGCATTTAGAGAAAATTGCAATTAGAGAGCACTAATAAAATCACAATGTGACGATTATTACAGTTTTAATAACCTAGAAATAATGGATTTGATTAGCTAATAATTACATGAATGCATTTATAAAAAAGAGTATTTCTAAGCGAGCCAGATAATTAGCATGCACTTACAGAATAAAGAACGCATTTATCTATAAGTTCCGTCAGTTCCGGACTTATATAATGCATTTAGAGGAGTGGTGCATTTAAAAAAGGTGCATTTAAAGGGTCTAACTGTACAATTAAAATAAAACAGTAAATAATTATAAATATTTCCAGATTCCAACTCTAATTAGATTTGGTACTTACTATTAAAGTAATCAATTATATATTTATAGATTTATTATATTAAAGCCTAAAATCATCCAAATCTAATTACAAAATCATAAGATAATACATAATCAAGTAAGCAATATATATTATCTCATAATTCTGTAATTGGACTTGAATGATTTTGAACTTGAGAATCATCTTAAAAAGATGAAACGATAGTACTAAAATTATTTCTTAAAAATTATAAATTAAAATTTATTTGAATTTAAAATTTTTAAAAAAACAAACCCATTTTCAAATGTAATATGTAATTTTAGTAGTCAAAATTTAAAATCAAGGACCAAATACTCAGATTTGGTAACCAAATTTTAGCTTGAATTTCATAAATTTGCGATGAATATAAACCTTATAAAAACTTAAAAATTCTAGAAAACATATGATAGACGCCAAACTACCATACGTGCCTTTTATAATAAATGTTAAAGAATCCCGTAAATGAGATACCGCAGTAAAAGGTGTGATGGGCCAAAGAAATTTTTCTGTAGTTTTTTAATATTGTTCTAAATGATATAATTTTTGCAAAAATAAAGATTTACAAAAACTTTTTTTGACCCATCATCACCTCTGCAAGTATAAATTTAAATTTCTGTATGCCGAACTTTAAACTCAGAAAATTTGATAACATTTATTATAAAATTTTCCAAGTTTATAGTGAAACATTTAAGTTTGTATTTGGGAGGTTTTTCCTGTACTCATTTCATTCAGTTATGCATGCGGTAAATACATAAACTCAAGAAGTTAAAGTTTCAAATATAAACTTTAATATAAACCGAATATAATTATTTAATGAATAAGGACTTATTCATTATGTAAAAGCATTACTAATGGTTTTCTATATAGTTACTTAGTGATTACTTCAACATAAAAAGGATCACAAATGGGTGAGTACACAGCAAAACCATGCTTAGAGTATATAGAATACATATACTCTAAGCATGGTTTTGCTGTGTACTCACCCAAATGCTTTATTTCCATATTTAATAAATGTACATTTTAACGTATCATAAGGTAGCATTATTTTACACACGAAATATAGAAAATTTCAGCACAAAAATGGAATTGTTAAACAAAAAGCCTAACAAGAAGTATAATTACAGAACAAAATTTTCATTTATATTATACAATCTAACAAATCTTAACGATCATCTTTCCAAAATTTTTACCAGTCAATAAATTTACAAATGCTTCTTGTGCATTATGAATTCCTTCAACTATATCTTCCTTATACGTTAATTTACCTTGTTTTAACCATTCTTCCATATCTTTTTGGAAAGCATCCAATTCTTGGTAATGATCACTTACGATAAATCCTTGAATTAAAAGGCGTTTTGAAACGACGTTCATTAAGTTTTTAACGCCATAAGGTGTCTTAGTATTATATTGAGAGATCATTCCGCATGCTACTACACGACCGTTGAGGTTTAGACGAGTGAGAACTATATCAAGAGTTTCACCACTATTTTTTTTTTTTTGAAAAGTATTGATTAGTTTCGAATCCATGAATAATCATAAAGGAAAAACCAAACTTACCCAACATTATCAAAATAAATGTCAATCCCATTTGGACATAATTCTTTCAATTTCTATTGATAAAAAATTAGATATTAGTATTAAGAAAAATGTATATAATTACATAATTCATAAACGAATATATTAAAACCGAATTAACAATTACCTCATCAATATTACAAGTTTTATAGTTAAATGCACCATCAAATTTTAATTCTTCAAGATATTTAACTTTGGAATCATCACCAGCGGAACCAATTACACGTAATCCTTTAATCATTGCGATTTGTCCTACTACTTGTCCAACTGCTCCTGATGCGGCCTAATTACAATATAAAAATATTAAAAAAAATTTTCTGAATTTACAAGGACAATAATCGTACTATAGTTTTTAATTTAGCTTACTGAAATAAAGATAGTTTCGCCTTTTTTCGGTTTACCAATATTATTGAGACCAACATAAGCAGACAATCCGGGCATACCAAGTAATCCAAGAAAATGACTTTTGGGAGCTTTAGATTTTGCAATTGCTCTCGATAATTCTTCAATACCTGATGCTGATATAGCATTTTTCGGGATATGAGTGTATTCTTCCCAACCTAATTAACATTTTTATGGTCAATTTTATTAAAATAATAATAATAGTCAAGTAATAATAATAAAAATATATAATCATATTACCTATCAATCCAACATAAAGATCTCCAACTTGAAATTTCTCATTTTTAGATTTAACAACAGTACCAATGCCACGTCCTTGTAAAACTTTACCAAGCTCAAATGGTGATGAGTAAGATTCTATTTCAGGTTTTCTCATCTTGCCACGCATATATGGGTCCAATGATAAATATTGATTTTTTACAAGAATATCTCCGTCGGTGAGTGGAAAATTTTCGATATCAATTTCTTTAGTGACAAGTTCCATATGTTCACCTATCACTGGATAACCATCAGGAACTGCTTTGAATATAATACTACTATTAGATGGCATTTTTTTATTTTTTATTTTTTATTTTTTGAGTAGAAAGTATTATTATCTTTTCTCGCAATTCAGATTCGCAATTTATATAAATGCTAACAACTAATCGTGAAAACTATTCCAATATTAGATTATCAAAGTTGACAAATAAATTTTAATTGCGTGAAATGTCGTCATAGTTTATAAAAGGAAACTATTGGTAATCATCATTAGTAATCATCGTATCATTAAAATTTGGATAGCGGACCGACCACGTACATATACATACGCAAGTACTTTGTTAAGAACTGTTTCCTTTTTTTTTATTATTTGAGAGGACCATGTGTAATTAGAAAGTCAATGTCGGGATATAGCGATAAGCAGTGCCAGAGTTTGACTAGACACATAATTTAGATAGTTAAGTGTACTATTACATATATATTCATAGTATGAGACAAATTTTCTTTTTTTAAAAAAAAAAATTTCAAGAGATTATATTATCGTGATAGATTACGTAAAAAGTTCTAATAACTATCGAACATTATCGTTTTTTTTTCAATCTTCAATATTACTCGTGTAGGATGTGCATCATTCTGAGAAATGAGTTATGGTGATAGCTCTACTTAAATTATAATCTAACAGAATTATTTAGAGTTAAAATAAATTAAATAAATTAATTTACGTATTAGGAATTATTTAGAATATATTATCCTATCAAAAATGATGTATCGATATTTAGTAGATTTTCAAATATCAAAATTTACACACAAGCTTACAGGACGAGAATTAAATATTTGTATACTGTATATCGATATAGTTTGGTCGAACATTTTTTTACTTAGCGTTAGTTGAAGATCAGTCATTACCATTACGGTATTCATAATTTGTTATAATTGTTTAATATAGTTATACTGTATTATAATTAAAGTTTACCACAGTAAATTAAATTTCATTTATATTGATACTGTATTACAAAAAAAGTTAAGAAAATCTATATACTGTATATGATTTAAATTTTTTTTTGCCGTTGGTAGTTCTTACTTACTATTCCTTGTTATAATAAATATATAACCATTATTAAGTCATTCTTTAAACAACGTTATTATTACATGGGTGTTAATAAACTAATTTGGCATCATTTTGAAAAACTTAGACCAGACCCAGATTATAAGCAAGGGCATAAAATATATTATTTTAACAAGAAATTATATTTCTAGTGATAATCTTTATATATATATTTTTTATAATTCATGAAAAATTAAAAAAATCTCTACTATATTCCGCGGATCCTGCGCGGAATTCCCGCGCGGGACGCGCGGAATTTTTAAAAACTGCGATTTGCCCATCACTAGTCGTAATACAGTAATAGTATATAAAATGCTTGTCATCTCCCATGTTAATCTTACCTTTATAGTATTAAGCATTCTTATGTATTCTTATGTATTCTTAGTGGCTTTAACCCATATAAATTTCCCCTAGTCGCGTATACACTGAAATTATCGCGTATATACAGTTGTATCAACTTGATACTTGTGGGAAAGTATGTGTAAATCAGAATTAGTAGAGAGACGCTATAATCTTAGCGTAAAACAGTAAGAAATTAGACTGTATTTAAAGTCCTTAGTTCATCATCCATTGTATGCTCTTTAAATAAAGAATACATAAATCTACATTCTTTTTTTTTTACATAATAAATGTTTAATGATCATAAAATCAGAGTTCGTCCCATCCCATGACATAGAGCCAATAATATTGTTTATTTTGATCAAAAAATACAAGAAACGACAGTCTAAACCCATCTTGGTGTATTAATAAAAAATGTCGAGAGGGCAATTTTATTATAGAGCATACCCCTGACCTTAACCACAAACTAACCTTTACCTAACTTTAATTAAACATACAAATGGACACGGCTTTAGACGTCCCCCAAGTTTATCATCAGGTTCTCATATCCCTTTTATGTCAATTATCGGAGTTAAACACGGCATGATTGTTAACAGTATCCAAACGACGAATATTTGTGTAACGTGAAAGATTTGTAATTCCATAGTTTGTTCACAGTTTTTTTTGATTTATTTAAAAGAAATCTCTAACTGCTAATGTACCACCAATTAAAATTTGAGGGTCAAAAGGTTAGGGTTCTCATAATGAATTTTTACTCAAAGGTAATGCTAGTGCTGTTAGGCGAAACTTAGAGGTTTCGCCAAAAAAAATTGAAAATGGCGAAATGGCGAAACTGTCGAAACTACTAAAAGATGAAAAATAATAAAATTAGTAAAAGATAAGAAAATTAATAAAAAAGTACTAATAGAAAGATTTATTTTTTTATTTATATATAAGATAAAAGGAAGTATTATAATTTTATTATTATTTGATTTATTTTAAATAAAGTATCAGAAACTAGTTGTCAATATTAATGTTAACAAATTACTTACATATGTATAATATTTAATTAAAGCTTTAATGATGAAATGCTTGTAAAGAAAAAATCTTAACTATATAATAGTAAATTTATTTAAATATTTTGATAAGTCATTTTATACAAATAATATTAATACATAAATAAACGCTACTAAAAGAAAACAGGATTTCAAACTTTGAATTTTCAG
>CAJVQA010011101.1:0-10940 GCA_910591915.1 Cetraspora pellucida
AATTCCATTTTTAATTAGTTATTATTTTATTTATTTTTATATTTCTTCTTTTCTTTTTTTTATTTCTTTAAATAAAAGATCTTCCACTTGACACTCATCACTTTAAAATTTGCTACAGCTTGATAGTTTTTAGTAAATTTTATTACAATATCAAACTAATTACTACTACACTATCTACTTTTACTATACTGGCTTTGATTCTTCTCCAACTACTTAAGGTGCCAAAAGATAAGTACTTTATTAAAATTTTACTTAATTTTTATACAATTTTATATTACTAACAATTTCTCTATTAAATTTATTTTGCTCTTCTATTTTCCTACTATTCTGCTACTATACAGTTGTACTATTGCAGATTTTACTAGACTGAGTAAGTGTTGTATTCTAAATTGTTTTACTTTTACTTTATTTAATTACAATTATACTAACTCATTTTCTTAATATTTGGATCTTGCCTCTTTGAAACATCATTGTTATGACTTAATTGCCTTTTCAAATTTGGGCACAACTGCTTTGTCTTGTGTTCTTGATGTGGAGAGGCTTGATTATGCATGTTTTGCTGTTTTTGGAAGGTCAAAATACATGTATAATCTATAGGTTCTGATCATTATTCATGCTATATATTATTATGCTGAAATCATTACATTTTTCTGGCCAATGATAATACAAACCCTTAATGGTACTGCAATAGCTATTGATCTTTATTTATTATACAATTACAACCCTTGAATTATATTTACATATTTACCAAATAATGCTAGCATTAATAAACAAACACAAAACCAAATCATTCTTTGAATTATACAAGCACAAAAACTCAATATAATACTACTAATTATAGAAGACTTTAACCAAAATCTCAATAGACTACAGCACTTTATCCTGTACAAATATCTTATATCATATTATTTTATTTCTCTAATATACATTTATTATTTTAATACTCCAACTTGGAAATGAAATAATCTTTCTAACCAGATAAATAAAATTTGAGTTTCACAACAAATCTTATACATTATTACAACTTCTAATCTTATTAACCCAACAGGAATCATAGACAGTAATTACTATATTATCTATACTTATCTTCAAATATAAACCAAACCAGCTAAATGATATAAAAAATACAAATACAATATATTTAAATATAATTTAATGACTAATAAACTATAGAACAGTTTTAGCAAAAAAGCTACTAACTATTATTCTTTTTTACTAAAGCAGCATTCTCTGCATTAACAATAAACTAACTTTAGTATCAAATTCAATTCACAGTACTTAATGCAGCCAATACACATATATCCTTTACTTTCTGTTTATAAAAACAATTTCAAAACTTTTTATCTACTGCCTCAAAAACACACATCACACTGAACTTGTATAGTAGTATACTTTATACTCTAATTAATCTTTCACATACTTCTTATTATAATAATTAAACAAACACTGCAACAATCAATACCATCAGTCAGAAAATATAAACTATACAACTTCTTACTAATCTACATATTATAACTCTTATCTTGGCTAACATTAATCTCAACAAACTTTTTATCACTATAAACATAATAAAAAACTTTCATAAAATACTATATTATACTCAAAATATAGAAAATAAACAGGCAATTTTACAATAAATCACTCAACATATTCAACACATTACAACAACTTTACTTCAAATACAACAACTATAATAAATAGTAAAATTAATTGTTATACTGATCTAGTGCTGTTTGATTATATAAAACTATTTAATTTTATAATTACAAAGCCAAAAGAGATTTGTCAATATATAAAAAACTATTTTGCAAACTGAACCAAATACAATCCACACAATCTAGCCCTTTAGGAACAATAAAAAAATAAGTACAACTCTAAAATCAACATACTTCTAACATGGTACAATATACTAACAAATCCAATAACTTAATATAAAATAATTAATACATCAATACATTATACAACAAAAAGATAACAGAACTCATACTTATTTCTAATAAATTTTTAAACACACCATCCTCTATTATTAAGCTTTTTACAATTCTGTTTAACAAATGTCTAAATATTACAGTAATACCAACTGCTTAAAAACAGAGCAATATATATTAAATTTTTAAAAAAGCTATTTTTACAGATCAACTCAATTACACAAGACCTATTACTATACATAAAAGATCTTTACCAAAATTATTACCAACAGATTTACTCAAATAATAACCAAATATCCTATTCTTGGTCCACATAACTTTGTTGCTCTACTATACTTCTCTATTATATAATCTATACAAATTCTTATAAATACACTTCAAAAAACATATTGTTATAGGCAAAAAGTTCGTGATGGCTCATGCGTCACGATACGTTGCACAAGCACCGATCGGGACCTAGAATCGAATATGCACGATTGACACCACCATGGTGAAACATGCATAATCATACCCCCAATGTCAAGACAATTGATACAAGTCGAATATGTCCAAATCGGGGAAGGTATTACACTGTAGCAGCGATGTTTCTGAGTGACGGGATCCAAATATTAAGGAGGCGGGTTAGTAAGGTGCATTAAAATAAAAGTTAAATACAGTATATCGAATACAATACTTACCTGGCAAGTAAAATCTGCGATTGTATAGAGGCAGGATGGTGGAAAAATAGGGAGGGAAGCTAAAATAAATAGAATTTGTTAGTAAATATAAAATGGTATAAAAAGAAAATCAAATTTAATAAAGAAAATACTAAGCTGGGAACGCCCCAAGTAAGGGGAAAAAGGGTTTGTAATCGTCCTAATAAAACTAATAGTCACCAAATCGTTATCCACACCTCAAAGCCTTATTTCGCCATTTCGCACTGTTACACGACGTCTAGTCAGTAGAGGTGACAGACTCGCCGTTTTGCCTTCTTCAATATATATAAAACAAAGAAATCTGGCTCTTAGTATAGAACATAAGTATAGCATATAATTCTGTACATATCCCACTTCTTAAACATATACTAAATCTAATAAAATTCCTTAAAACATATTTTAATTCATAACAAACATTTATAACAATCACTATAACTCAGTTATTATAAACCTTGTCTCTACATCTAGCTACCATGTTTAAAATAGTATAGACCAAAAAGAAACTATTACATAATTGCTCTAATACATTTATTATAACTCTCTAATTATCTATATTTACTTCAAATTTTATAGATATAATATTTTTATTTACTAAACAACTACTCATATATCATATCTCAGTTCTTGCTTATATGAATAATACTCTATGGCTAGCTCCTAACAAACAAACTCTCCAAACCAAATTATTAAAACAGCTGAATTCTTTTACAATATAGCCAACATTACAGTAAATCTTACAAAATTAATTTTTACAACAAGCCAAATTAAAGATCCAAATCTCATAATCAACTTCACCAATACAACTATATATACTATATCTTTAAAATAAACTTTCTAATACTTAGGCTGCTGGTTTACACTTCTGAATTACCACAAATACATTTATAATTAATTTACTACTAAAGCTACCAACTTTATTAATATTATAAAAAACAAAAAAATATTAAAAAACAAATAATCATTATAGTTAATATAGTACTTGTATCTCGCTTTTTATACAGAACTATGAATATATTCATGCATCAATCTGTTATGCAATGCATAACTAACTCATATATGCAAGTGGTAAAACACAAAGCTGGATTTATCTTAACAATACCAAACTTTACTATACTTCATCATTAAATCTACAACTTTTATAGTTTATCTGATATTCAAATACAAGCCATATTTCATTACTTTATACACAACTAAACAATCTTCTAACAGTTCCAACTATCAAAATTATAATTCAACATCTTTAAGATGCTACACTTTCATCTAACAACATCTTATTTTCTCTTAACTATATATTATTTACTAAATTTTACAATATACTTATAGCACAAACTATCAAAATAGCATATCAGCTTAATATTTATATTGATAACCTTTCTAACTCTTGGCCTATACTAACTATATACAAAGGCACTTCAATTAATACACTAATCAAATTTGCAACAAATCTATATATTTAAATTATTAACTAACAAAGCAAACATTTATACTATCAAACAATATTAGCAAATTTAATGAGGCAAAATATTTTGAAATAATTTATGAAACATAAAAAAAGTATAATATTGTGTAAACATTTCAAATTAATGCAAAATATCAAAATTACATAAACTTATATAAAAAAATTTGAAATAATGCAAAATAAATTAAAAATATTACATGAAATTAATTTCGAAATATTTCAAAAAATGTTAAAATATTTAAAATATTTAAAATAAGAATATAAAAGTTTAAATTATTAAAAAACTCAATATTTTAGAAATTTAAATTAGACTATAATAAATTTTATTTATAACATTACCAAATTTTTAAACTACAATAATTTCACAATATTTTGCATTAAGTATAATTCTTTTAAAATATTATAAAAGAATTTAAAAAACTGTACTGATCTTTGAATTTTATTAAGAAACTTTTTAATATTGTACTAATAAAAATGATTAGCAGATTATACTGGTTATAATAGTAGTTAAATTATTAAATTTGGATAAGTATTCACTAAAATAGCTAAATTCTTTCAAAATATTCACAATATTTTACAATTATTTTGAAATATTGCGAATATTTTGAAAAAATTGCATTTTAGCTATCTTAATGAATACTTATTTAAATTTAATGATTTAACTATTATTATAACCAAAATAACCTGCTGATTATTTTTTATTAGCACAATATTGCAAAATTTCTTAATAAAATTTAAAGATCGATGCAGTTTTTTAAATTCTTTTTACAATATTTTATAATATTTTGCATCAAACATAATTTTTTTAAATTATTGCAATTTAAAAATTTGATGATGTAGTTCATTATCAACTTTGAGGATAGTGAACTAGTTCATCATCAACTTTGAAAATAATAAATTAGTTTACTATTAATATTAAGGACCATGAACTAGTTCACTATCAACTTTGAGAATAGTAAACTAGTTCACTATCAATTTTGAGAACAGTAAACTAGTTTATCTTCAACTTTAAGAATAATAAACTAGTTCACTATCGACTTTGAGAATGGTGTACTAGTTTACTATCAACTTTGAAGACAGTAAACTAGTTCACTATCAACTTTGAGGACAGTAAACTAGTTTACTATCGATTTTGAGGATAATAAACTAGTTCACTATCACTCTGGATAATAAACTAGTTTACTATTAATTTTAAGAACAATGAACTAGTTTACTATCAACTTTGAGAACAGAAACTAGTTCATCATTAACTTTAAGAATAGTAAACTAGTTTACTATTAACTTTAAAGATAGTAAACTAATTTATTATTGACTTTGAGGACTGTAAACTAGTTTATTTTCAACTTTAAGGATGGTGAACTAGTTCATCATCAACTTGGAGAATAGTAAACTAGTTTATCATCGACTTTAAAGACTGTGAACTAGTTCACTATTGAGTTTGAAGACTATAACTAGTATATCATTAACTTTGAAAACTGTAATCTAGTTTACCATTGACTTTGAAGATGGTAAACTAGTTTATCATTAACTTTGAGGATTGTAAACTAGTTTATAATTGAGTTTAAGAACTGTGATCTAGTTTACTATTGACTTTGAGGATCTAAACTAGTTTACTATCGACTTTAAGAACTGTAAACTAGTTCACCACTAACTTTAAGAACTATAAACTAGTTTATTATTAACTTTGAGGACAGAGAACTAGTTTACTATTGATTTTGAGAATGTTGAACTAGTTTATCATTGACTTTGAGAACAGTAAACTAGTTTATTATTGATTTTAAAGGTAGTAAACCAGTTCATTATTGACTTTGAAAACAGTAAACTAGTTCACTATCAAGTTTAAGGACTATGAACTAATTTACCATCAAGTTTAAAGATTATTAACTAGCTTACTATCGACTTTGAGGATAGTAAACTAGTTTACTATTGACTTCGAGAATGGTGAACTAGTACACTATCGACTTTGAAGACAGTGAACTAGTTCATTATCAACTTTAAGAATGGTGAACTAGTTCATTATCAACTTTGAGGATAGTGAACTAGTTCACTATTGACTTTGAGAACAGTGAACTAGTTTATCATTAACTTTGAGAATGATAAATTAGTTCATTATTCACTTTGAAGATTATCAACTTTGAGAACAGTAAACTAGTTCACTATTGACTTTGAGAACAGTAAACTAGTTTACCATTAACTTTGAGGATAGTGAACTAGTTTAACATTGACTTTGAGAATCATTGACTTTAAAAACAATAAGTTATAATTATTGTATGGGTTGTAAAAAATAACTAAATTTGTACAGGTTGACATTACATAGCCGAAGGCCATGTAACCTTATGCAAATTTAGTTATTTCATAACCCATATAATAACTATTTTATTGCATTGTGTCTGACGTACAATCCTGTGCCAATAAGTAAATAAAAAAAGCATAGATTGTTACATAAGACCTGTACAATAAACTAGTTTACTATTAACTTTGAAGATAGTGAACTAGTTCATCATCGACTTTGAGAATGGTGAACTAGTTCATTATTAACTTTGAATCTATAAACTAGCTCACTATTGAGTTTGAGAATAGTGAACTAGTTTACTATTAAATTTGAGAACTATGAACTAGTTCACTATTTAGTTTGAGGACTATAAACTAGTTTACTATTGACTTCGAAGACTATGAATTAGTTTACTATCAACTTTAAGAACAGTAAACTAGTTCATCATCGAGTTTGAGGACTATAAACTAGTTCACTATTGAGTTTGAGAACAGTGAACTAGTTCACCATCAAGTTTGAAGACCATAAACTAGTTCACTATTAAGTTTAAGGACTATGAACTAGTTCACCATTGACTTTGAGAATAGTGAACTAGTTCACCATCAAGTTTAAAGATAATGAACTAGTTTATTATCAACTTTGAGAACAGTAAACTAGTTCACTATCAACTTTGAGAACAGTGAACTAGTTCATCATCAACTTTGAGAATGATGAACTAGTTTATCATCAACTTTAAGGACAGTAAACTAGTTTACTATCAACTTTGAGGACTATTAACTTTAAGAACAGTAAACTAGTTCATCATTGACTTTAAAAACTATCAACTTTAAGGATAGTGAACTAGTTTACTATCAACTTTGAGGACTATACACTAGTTCACTATCAACTTTAAGAATGGTAAACTAGTTTATCATCGAGTTTGAGAACAGTAAACTAGTTCATTATTGAGGTTTAGGATCATGAACTAGTTTATTATTGAGTTTGAAAACTGTGAACTAGTTTATCATCAAGTTTGAGAACCATGAACTAGTTCACTATTGACTTTGAGAATAGTGAACTAGTTCACTATTGACTTTGAGGATGGTGAACTAGTTCACTATTAACTTTGAGGACAGTGAACTAGTTCATCATTAACTTTGAGGACAGTGAACTAGTTCACTATCAACTTTGAGGATGGTGAACTAGTTCATCATCGCCTTTGAGGATAGTGAACTAGTTCACTACCAACTTTAAAAACAGTTAATTAGTTCACTATTAACTTTAAAGATAGTAAACTAGTTTATCATCTACTTTGAGAATTATCAACTTTGAGAACAGTAAACTAGTTTACTATTAACTTTGAGAACAGTGAACTAGTTTACTATTAACTTTGAAAATAGTAAACTAGTTTACCATTGACTTTGAGGATTATTGACTTTGAGAATAGTAAACTAGTTTACTATCGACTTTGAGAACAGTAAACTAGTTCATTATCAACTTTGAAGATAATGAACTAGTTTATCATTAACTTTAAAGACTGTAAACTAGTTCACTATTAAGTTTGAGGATGATAAACTAGTTTATCATTGAGTTTAAGGACTGTGAACTAGTTTACTATTAAGTTTAAGGACTATGAACTAGTTTACTATCAACTTTGAGAACTATAAACTAGTTCACTAT
The DNA here is from genome assembly GCA_910591915.1 of Cetraspora pellucida. Classification (NCBI taxonomy): domain Eukaryota; kingdom Fungi; phylum Glomeromycota; class Glomeromycetes; order Diversisporales; family Gigasporaceae; genus Cetraspora; species Cetraspora pellucida. The sequence goes on from CAJVQA010011101.1 coordinate 8,014, forward strand.
TAACTTTAAGAATAGTAAATTAGTTTACCATCAAGTTTGAGAATTGTAAACTAATTTATTATCGAGTTTGAAGATAGTGAACTAGTTTATCATCAAGTTTGAGAACTGTAAACTAGTTTACCATCAAGTTTGAGAACTATGAACTTGTTTACCATTGACTTTGAAAATGATGAACTAGTTCACTATCAAGTTTGAGGATGATAAACTAGTTATTATCGACTTTGAGAACAGTGAACTAGTTTACTATCAACTTTGAGGACAGTGAACTAGTTCATTATCAACTTTGAGAACAGTAAACTAGTTTATTATCAACTTTAAAAACAGTGAACTAGTTTATTATCAACTTTAAGAACCATCAACTTTGAGGATAGTAAACTAGTTCACTAATGACTTTGAGGACTATCAACTTTGAGAATAATGAACTAGTTCACTATCAACTTTGAAAACTATCAATTTTGAGAATGATAAACTAGTTTACTATTGAGTTTGAGAACAGTGAACTAGTTCACTATCAAGTTTTAGGACTGTGAACTAGTTCATCATTAAGTTTGAGGACTATAAACTAGTTTATCATCAAGTTTGAGGACTATGAACTAGTTTATCATCGAGTTTGAGGACTGTAAACTAGTTCACCATCGACTTTAAGGACCATAAACTTGTTTACCATCAAGTTCGAGGACTGTGAACTAGTTTATCATTAAGTTCAAGAACTGTGAACTAGTTTATTATTGAGTTTGAGAACTATGAACTAGTTCATCATTGAGTTTAAGAAACATGAACTAGTTCATTATTGAGAATGGTAAACTAGTTTACTATTGAGTTTGAGGACTGTGAACTAGTTCATTATTGAGTTTGAAGATCATGAAGTAGTTAGCATTGAGTTTGAAAACCATAAACTAGTTTACTATTGAGAACAGTAAACTAGTTCATTATTGACTTTGAGAACAGTAAACTAGATTACTATCAAATTTGAGGATAGTAAACTAGTTCACTATTGAGTTTGAGAACTATAAACCAATTTATCATTGAGTTTGAGAACTGAAAACTAGTTTATAATTACTTTAAAGATTGTGAATAATGATGGGTTTTATGAGCATGCATAATCCTCAATTATGCATATAATTTTGAATAATGTATATTTGATTTTATCTAAATTTTATTTATGAAAATTAATATATATTAATTTAGACCTAATTGCATAATTTCAAGCAAAATTAAGAAATTGGAATACAGTAGTTCAAAAATTCTAAAAAAAATAAATAAATATAAAAGACAAGAGGTTGGACAAAAATTTGCACTAATATCTAATGTTTTTTAAAGAGAAAATTAAAATCAAAAAATTATATATGTAATATTATGCACATTAATATGAATAATATTGTTCTATAATTGTAAATTATGCATAATATTGACTATGATTATAAAATGTGCATGTATTTTATCTCTAACTGTAAACTAGTTCATAATTAAATTTGAGAATTATAAACTAGTTTACTATCAATTTTGAGAATTATGAACTAGTTTATTATTGATTTTGAGGATCAAAAACTAGTTTACTATTAACTTTAAAGACTGTGAACTAGTTTACCATTGACTTTAAGAACTATAAGCTAGTTTATCATTGATTTTGAAAACTATGAACTAGTTTAACATCAACTTTGAGGACCATGAACTAGTTTACTATTGACTTTGAGAACTGTGAACTAGTTTACTATTAACTTTGAGAACTATAAACTAGTTTACTAATGACTTTAAGAACTGTGAACTAGTTTATCATCGACTTTAAGGACTGTGAACTAGTACACCATCAAGTTTAAGAACTGTAAACTAGTTCATTATTGAGTTTGAAGATAGTGAACTAGTTTATCATCAATTTTAAGAATAGTGAACTAGTTTATCATCAAGTTTGAGAATAATAAACTAGTTTACTATTGAGTTGAGGACAGTGAACTAGTTTACCATCAAGTTTGAGAATGATGAACTAGTTCACCATTGACTTTGAGAACTATAAACTAGTTCACCATCGAGTTTGAGGACTATGAACTAGTTTATTATTGAGTTTGAAGATTGCAAACTAGTTTATTATCAAGTTTAAGGACCATGAACTAGTTTATCATCAAGTTTGAGAATTATAAACTAGTTTACAATTGAGTTTAAGAATTGTAAACTAGTAGTAATTGTGAATATTAATAAGTTTCATGTATGCATATAATTTCTCAATTATGAATATAATTGTAAATATTTTAAGTTTAATTTTTATTATTAAAAAATTTTATATTAAAAATTTTATATAAAAAGCTTAAAAAATATAATACAAATATAAAAAATTTTAGAAAATTTTAAAATATTATAATGCAAAATCCAAATATTTTAATAAAAATTATTCTTTTATTTATTCTGAATATATTTAAACTAAATTAAAAATTATTAAACTAAATAAAAATAAAAAAAAGTTTATTTTAAATTTCAAAAGAAATTTGGTATCATTTTAATACATACTGATTGTTTATAATTATTATTAAAGTAGTTTCTTATATTTTTATAATTTTTAAGTACCAAATCATGTTTAGAACATTTTGTATTTACTATATCATCTCTATTTAATAAACAAAAATGACAAGAATGTTTAGAATTTGTTAATTTATAAGTTAAACAAAATGTTGCAACCTCTGGCCAATTTGCAATTATAGTTAAAACTTTTAAATAAAACTAAATAAATATGTTATTTATTAACAAACTTATACCAGTTTGTAAATAGTTTTGAATTAGATCTAAAAGTATTTTTAAACATTTATAAAAAGTTTGTCTAACTTTTTATTTAATAATACTAGAAGATTTTTTATTATTGAAAAATAACCTAATAATTGTTTTGCATTCTACTTATTTCTTTACCATATAGGTATATTTTCTAGTAATATATATATTGG
>CAJVQA010011102.1:0-10939 GCA_910591915.1 Cetraspora pellucida
AGATTAAACAAATACAACATTGTGCTAGACATTTTATTACTAAGAAAGGACTATTATACAAGAAAAACAAAAAGAACCCTCAGTACCTTCTTTGTGTTATTAAATAGAATGAAGTAGAACCTGTTTTGTATATAATGCATAAACATCTTACTGCAGGACACTTAGAAACAGATGCTATGTACTATAAAATAGCTGAATGATATTATTGGGACCAAATGTATCGAGATATACAAGAATATGTTAGAACATATGAAGAATGCCAAAAGAGACTAAAAGGCAAATGAACTGAACCTTTTTATCTTATCCAAATAGAACAAGCCTTCAAACGAATTGAAATTGACTTAGTAGGACCTCTACCAATTACTAAACAAAATAATTGATATATTATTATTGCTACTGACTATTTAACAAGATGGCCAGAAGCCTGTGCTGTACCTGATGCTGAAGCAAATACCTTAGCTCAGTTTATATTCAAAGAAATTATTTGTCGACATGGAACACTGAAGATTATCCTTTCTGATCAAGGAAGAAATTTTATTAGTGAAACTGTTTACATTCTATGTGAAAAGTTCCTTATTAAGCATAAGTTCTCTTCACCATACCACCCACAGACAGATAGAATGGTTGATCATCTTAATCGAACCTTGTATGAATCACTTGCTAAAGTTAAAGGAAATAATGATTAGGACTTGCATATACCTGCTGTACTGCTTGCTTATTGAACAAAGAAGCATGCTACAACTGAATATACTCTCTTTTAGCTTGTATACAGATGACAAGCTGTTCTTCCAATTGAAGCCTTACTCTCTGTTGAACCTTATAAAGAAACAGAATATGATTTACAAGATAGCATATTGCACTAAGCATTTGAGCTTATTGACAAGCTACCTAAATTGCAGAATGATGCAAGAGAAAAGACCAATGAATTGCAACAGAAACAGAAAGAATACTTTGATGCCAAAATTCATTATAAAACTTTCGAAATTGGTGACAAAGTATAAATAATTAGAAAAGATATAGAACATTCTTGATCAGCTAAATTTGAAGATAAAAGAACTAGACCCTTTATTATTCAAGAAAATTAAACAATGATGCCTATAAACTTTGTAATGACAAAGAAAAAACATTGCAAAAATACTATAACAGTAATCGTCTTGCTAAATATTATGAAAAACAAACATGAAAACCTTTTGTTCTTATTGAATAACTGAAATTTCTAGAAGAAATTTCTAAAACTGAAGAAAAAGACAATAATATTATACAAATTTTTCAATGTTACAATTTATTTGAAAATTGTAATACTTGAAAATTTATATAAACACCTCCGTATCATACAAATTTTTTTAAAAAATGGAATTTTTAAAATTACAACTAGAAACAGTAATCGCTTTAAACAACTTTTTCCAAATCTGGAAACAGAACCCTGCATCTCAAAACCACTTAGATATATCATCTTGAAATATTATTCTTTAAGTGATAAAGAACCAGAATAAGTTATTGACTTAAACCCTATAATAGAAGCCCCTGTAGAATTTGATATCGATGAATTTCTACAATTAGAAGAAATACAACCTTTTCTAATCGAAACTTCACTTAATGAAGTACTTACAGAGTTAGAAAGTAACAATACTAATCATCTAACTCAAATAATAAATGATTTGAAACAGACATCAGAACCAATAACTCGAAGTATAACCAACCTTTTTTCTGAAGGAACATAGAAAGAATAAGTGAATCGAATCTTAAGGTTCTTATCTAATCCTGAACATACTCGACATAACCTTAATAAGAAAATTGAAGCTTACTATTACCTAGAACAAATAATCTCGAAGTCCAATAAACCATCTGAGATTAAAGACCTTATCCAGAATGCTCAAGTAACAAGAAGAGCAAAAGATACTTGGAAAGGTGCTCTCAGAATATATGAAGTCCTCGAGTTATGACCAAGAGAAATAATCTTACAATTGAAGTATATGACCGCAGCATATATTATCAAGTTGCTAGATGATGAGTACACCAAACTTCTTGAATCGATTAGAAAATAGAATTTACAGAGTAAATTTTTAAATAGGACAAAAATGTTATAGAACAATTTATTATTATTTTATTATTATTAGTTATTATTATTATTATATTATTATTATTATATTAGTTATTTCATTATTGTATTATTATTATTAGTAGAAGTTGCCGGAACATTCCGATTGATTAGTAATTGCTTAGTCGCTTAGTCGCTTAGTTGTTTAGTAGATTAGTTGCTTAGTCACTTAGTCACTTAGATGCTTAGTTACTTAGTCGCTTAGTAATTAGTCGCTTAGTAATCATTAGTCATTAGTTGCTAGAACCTTCTGGTCACTTAGTAATCACTTAGTCGCTTAGTCACTTAGTCGCTTAGTTGCTTAATCGCTTAGTTGCTTGGCTACTTAGTCACTTAGCTTACAGATATATAAACCCTGCTAAATTCCTCAAGTGTGATTAAGCAACAGACATCTCTCTTCTCCTTTAATATTATAAACACATCTTGGGATTCTTTAAAAACAGAAACCTAAGAATAGCCCTTATTGTTATTACTTTAATAAATAGCTTTTGACTATAAACTGTATTGATATTCCTCCTCTAGAGTAATTCCTATAGGCAAGATTTATCTCCTCTTAGTAAAATAAAATAAAGTTATTAGTATTGTATTACCTTTCACGAACTGCCTCAGAGAAGAGTATAGTTTCTTGACAATGTCTAACAAAAGCTATACTTCTCTCTTGAACACCACATATACCTGTAAAGGATTCCTTGTACTGCATCATCATTATAGTGTGAAAATTAAGAAGGCTTTTACCTATAACATTTGGTGCCTTCTGGCAGAAAGGTTAAATATTTAAAGAAAACCAGTCACCCCAGATGTAACATTTTCAGACGTATTGTAAAAGTTATTCTAATAAGAGACCCAGATGTATTAGAAAAGTTATCCTAGCAAGAGACTTGTATATATTGAAAAGTTATCCCAACAAGAGATTAGAATGAGTATTAGTTATCCTAACAAAAGACTTGGACAAGTATTAGTTATCTCAGCAAAGCCTCAGATGTAAAAACACCACATCTTTATGGTTCATACTGCTGCTGAACTTCATAATAAAAATATTTAAAGCCATCAACAAGCATACCTAACTGGACCTCATCTTGCAGTAGACATACTTCAAGCACAGCATCCAGATTTATATTGTTTACAATGTTACTTTCCTCGACATACTAGCCTTCACTCAGATTTTGGATGATTTTGGACTTGGTACCAAACCAACTTTGAAGCTCAACATTATTCCTTCCAAACTCAGGACAACTTTATTGTTCTTACTACTCTATATCCAAACCAAATTACAATTCACCTCTGTATTAGAAATATTATTTTTAGTTGTTGATATCAACAAGACCTTGGTAACCCTTACACAATTGCTTTAACTTTAGTTAGAAGATACACCAATCTCTTTCAACTTCCTATTATACCTTTTGAGTATCAAAACACTTTTGACCTTCATCTTGATACTTCTCTAAGTTTTAGTTTCAAAGAACTAAGAAAATTTAGTTGACATCTTGGAAATTTAGGAAGTTCCATTTTACCACCTACTACTGATATTACTTTTACTGATAATATCTCCTTTCTACGTGATCCAGCAGATAGCTTAGCTTCATATAGTGAATTAGTTGCATCTACCGAACTTTCTGAAAGTCACTATACTCCTGATTGGACTTCACAAATTCTTCTACTACTTACTGATAATATAGAAACTGAAGAATATATTACTGCTTCTGTAGACCTTACAGAAACCTCTAGCTCAGATCACACTCCTACTGATTTACCTCAACAAACTTTTGAACATAGCCCTTCTCCTTCACCTTCACTTCAACTTGCTATTTCTATACTTCAACCTATTGCTGTTTAACCTTAACCTATTCAACCTCAACCTATCGCTATCCAATTCCAACCTATTGTTATTCAACCTCAACCTCAACTTCTTTCTCCACTTCTATCTATTCTTAATAACCTTTTTGACCCACTTGACAATATGACACAACAGGCTTTACAAGATGCTGCACAAGCTATAGCTAACTTTACCAATGCTCTAAATGGAAGTGAAAAATCTCTTATAAAAGCTAACTTTTTTTATAGTGATGGAATCCAAGACTCAGAACAATGGCTCAAAGATTTTCAAAGAGCTGCTATTGCTAACAAGTGGAATGCTGCTCAAAAATTAGAAATAACTCCTGTATATTTAAAGTGAATTGTACTAGATTAGTAGCAAAGTCTTAACCTTGCTCCAAATGCTTTTGATGATAATGCCCATCAAGACAGAAGCTTTAAACATCTCTTTAGGCTTCGCTTCCACACATCTAAACAAAAAGCTATTTGGCAAAAACAGCTTTTTGATATTAAACAAGGCTTAGATACTGTAGATGCCTATGTCAATCATTTTAAACAATTGAAAAGATGAATTAACTCTGGTAATGCTTTTCCTGTCAACTTCACCAAACAATTATTTATCCAAGAACTACACCCTAAATTTTCTATTAATATGCAAGCTAATGAATCTGCTAACCTAAATGCTGCTATTACTACTGTAAAACAATAGAAAACTGGACATATAATGGCTGCCAACACTACTACAGAAACAGACCAAGCTATCAAACAACTAACAGACCAGATTGCCAAACTTAGTATTAACTTGGCTTAGCAACAGCAACCACTCCAACCTCAATCTACTAACTATGTAGCCATACTTAACTCTAACAGACCACAAGCCAAAGACTTACATCACTGCCACTACTGTGGACATACAGAACATTTCATTGCTGAATGTAGAACCAGACAAGCTAAACAACAATCCAACCAAAGAAATAATTATAGAAGAAATGATAAATGCAACCAAAGGTCTTGATCTCGAAGTTGTAACAGATCTTACTATTGAAATCCTTTTAGAGAAAGAGGAAACTCTAGAGAAAGAAGCAGATACTCAGACTCTTATAATAGTAATAGAAGAAGAACTAGTTTTTACTTACCCTCACTCTACTATAAAGATGTTAACTACCTTGGCTATGAAGATTCTTCTCTTATCTCTTCTGTCATAATGTTGAAGAAATAGAAACAGTTCCTCAACAATTCTTCTATTCATACAGCTATGTCTGCATATCTGTATGAAAAAGCTAAAAATGCTAACCTAGTCCAATCTCCTACTCATACTACTCCTGTAAAATGTAACATCCAACTTAGAAACAGACCCTACCAAGCTATTATCGATAATGGTACTGCTATTAACATGATTGCTCATCAAACTGTCAAAGAATTAGAACTTAAAATTGAACAAGCTTCTACTAGTTTAATTGTTACAACCACTAGTACTTCTATATGCCCTCTAGGAATTATCAAAGATCTCCTTGTAGAAATTGAAGGAATGACTATTCTAATTACTGTTGAAGTTGTTTCTGCTATCTTCTATTTTCTTCTTCTTGGTAATGACTGGTCCAAGAAAGTTGGTGCTAGTTATAACTGGAAAAATGGTTGTTATTCATTCAAGTGAAATAACAAAAAAATTTCAGTACCAACAACCTATGAAAGTGATCATGCTTTACCTGCCCAATCAGCAGTAACAAACTCAAAAGAGCTTGACCTCTATAAGCAAGAATTCCTTACTCCTTATAAAGCATACACTGCTCAACTTACCTCAGAAACAGACAATGAAGGATGGACCTTATACCAATCTTGACAACAAACCCAAGCTGCCTCATCTTGTGTATGTGGCAACTGTAAATCCTCTAACTACCTCTTTACTAATTGCCCTCAGAATACTTGCAACTGATGTTACCACAAAGGACATATTGCTGTCCACTGTCAACTACAAGCTTCTCAAAGAGAAACTTGTAAAAATTGCCAAAGTCCTAAACATCTTTATTAACAATGCTCTGAAAATATTTGCTATGAATGCAACTTAAAGGTACATATTTGCTGTTGACTGTTTCTTAGCTTCTCTTAAATGCCAGAATCAGACCTACCAATGTGGATGCAATCTCAATAAAATTGAAGCTCAGAGACAATACTACTATAGCAATTATTACACCTACCATTGCTGTCATTGTAAGAACTTTCAAAGATCAAAAACCCTACAAGAATTGAATAAAGTTCTTGTTTGTAAAGGTTGCTATACTGACTTTCATCAAAGTCTTGATCATGATAATCTCAGAAGCCAGTACTATTACACTGAAGGTGATAAACATGGAACCTTGGTTAAATGTAAATTATGCAAACATGTTGAATCTAGAAACAGAATACATAATTTAGAAAGTATTACAGAAGAACTATGGTTTTGCAAGCTTGAATACTTATATGCTTACAAAGCCAGTACAGATGTCCTAACTATAATCTGTAGACCTGAATCAGACACTATACTGAGTTAATCAGAAGTGCTAAAACTTAGTATGAAATAAACCAGACTCGTATCTTTTGTCTTGCCAAAGTCTATTTGCAAGAAACAGATCTTACTATTATCAAAGCATTGGAACCCCAAGTAAATGACCAAATTTTTGACCATGAACCTATGAAGAAATGGACTTTATTCTATAAGCTGAACAAGCTGTCTTTAATAAAGAAAAAGAACAACTTCTTCAACAAACATTGGCTGAGTCTTTTGATATTAGCCATCCAGAATTTGACTATTGGCTTGCTATCACTAACCTTTATTGACTGTTTAGTACTTCTGTTGACCTTTGCAAGAAATGCTTACATGTTAAGCATCAAGATGAATTAGACACCTATCAAGGATATTGCCAGGACTGTGCTACTTTACCAGTCCCTATCTATAAACCTTCTATGTTAAAACCAGCAGACCCTCTATCTAGCTTTACCAATACAACTCTACCAGAACCAGACCCCTTATAACTACAAGTTGTACAACTATAACAACAAGTAGAAACTTAGAACCAACTTATTCTACAGCTCCAACAGAAGGTAGAAAAGTTAGAAAGATTCACTCAGACCCTTCTACAAGTATGCCCAGACCACTTAACAATGATATAATTTTCTTGCTCAAGAATAGGAAAAGTCAAATTTTTAGATCATTCCAGACAGAATGAAAAACTATTTGTTGAACCAAACAATGTGCATCAAGTTTTTACAATTGACACTATGATCCCTTATGAAGAATATAATATTAGTCCAAAACCATCTAAATTGAACATTAGACTCTTAGATGCTAAACAAGAAAAACAATTTAGCCAGCTGCTAATGGAGTTCTTAGATCTTTTTGCACAAGATACAACAAAATTAAGATGCACTAATCTTGTAACTCACTGAATCTATACAGAAGAAGGACCTCTAATTCAATCTTATTCTTATTCTTCTTTTTCTACAAAACAGATATTTATTAAAAAAGAAATTCAACAAATGCTCGATAGTGGACTTATACAACCCTCTTTTAGTCTCTGGATCTCATTAGTTGTATTAGTTCAAAAGAAAAATAGCAAATTATGATTCTGTGTTAACTGTCATAAACTTAATAGTATTACCAAAAAAGGTGTCTATCTTTTACCTTGCATTGATGAAATGCTTAATACCTTAAAAGGATCCAAATGGTTCTCTACACTTGACCTCACAAGTGGATATTGGAAAGTTACTATGCATCCTACAGATAGAGAGAAGACTGCTTTTGTAACTTGATATGGTATATATAAATTTAATATGATACCCTTTGGACTATATAATGCATCTGCAACCTTTTAATAATTAATAAATAAAGTATACCAAGACATTGCATAGAAATTTGTAGTAGTTTATCTTGATGATACTATAGTATATTCCAAGACCTTTGATAAATATTTAGAACATTTACAACAAACTATTATTAGAATCAGAAAAGCTGATTTACAGTTAAACTTAGAAAAATGTAATTTTTGGATGCAAAGTTTATCATTCTTAGAACATATAGTTACCTCAATTGGAATAGCACCTGACCCTTAAAAGATAGAAGCTGTTAAGAAAATCCAACCACCTAATAATGTAATCCAACTATGTTTATTCTTAGGACTAGTAGGTTACTATTGACAGTTTATTCATAACTTCTCTAAAGTAGCATAGTCTTTAAATCAGCTATTATGCAAAGAAACTCTTTATATATAGAATGAACTACAACAAGAAGCTTTTGAAAAATTGAAACAGAGACTAACTACATCTCCTATATTAAAGTATTCTGACTTTGATAGACTATTTATTTTAGCTACCGATACCTCTTATCATGGATTCAGAGCTACTCTTAGTCAATTAAATAGAAACAGAAAAGAATATCCTGTAGCCTATACTAGTAAAAGCTTAACTAAAAGAGAAGTTAATTATGATGCAACTAAACTCAAATGTGCTGCAGTTGTATAAACTATTAAACATTTTCATAAAAATCTTAAAACTGCCAAGTTTATCCTAATCACTGACCACTTTGCTTTCAAGTAGTTACAATTTGCTAAATCTAAAGAACACCTAGGAAGATGGATTCTAAAACTCCATCTCTATAACTTTGAAATTATTCATAAACTAGAAAGAGTTCACTTTAATGTAAATGCCCTATCTTAACTACAAACACAGACCTCATACCAAAACCCTTTATCATGAATTTGGATCTCTATTATAATTTATATAACTATATAGAATCAGACAAGTTACTTGACTCTCTATCCTAGGAACAGATTAAACAAATACAACATCATGCTAGACATTTTATTACTAAGAAAGAACTATTATACAAGAAAAACAAAAAAAAACCTCAGTACTTTCTTTGTGTTATTAAATAGAATGAAGTAGAACCTGTCTGTATATGATGCATAAACATTCTACTGCAGGACACTTAGGAACAAATGCTATGTATTATAAAATAACTGAATGATATTATTGGAACCAAATGTATTAAGATGTACAAGAATATGTTAAAATATATAAAAAGTGCCAAAAGAAACTAAAAGGCAAATGAACTGAACCTCTTCATCCTATCCAAATAGGATGAGCCTTCAAACAAATTAAAATTGACTTAGTAGGACTATTACCAATTACTAGACAAAATAATCAATATATTATTGTTACTACTAACTATTTAACAAGATGGCATGAAGTCTGTGCTGTACCTGATGCCAGAGCAAATACTTCAGCTTAGTTTATTTTTGAAGAAATTATTTGTTGACATGGAACACTAAAGATTATTCTCTCTGATCAAGGAAGAAACTTTATTAGTAAAACAGTTCACATTCTATGTAAAAAGTTTCTTATCAAACATAAGTTCTCTTCATCATACCACCTACAGACAAATAGAATAATTAAATATCTTAATTGAACCTTATGTGAATTACTTGCTAAAGTAAAAAAAAATAATGACTGAGACTTACATATACTTGTTGTACTGCTTGTTTATTGAACAAAAAAGCATGCTATAACTGGATATATTCTCTTTCAGCTTGTATATAGATTACAAGCTATTCTTTTAATTGAAGCCTTATTACCTGTCAAACCTTATGAAGAAACAGAGTATGACTTACAAAATAGCATATTATACTGAGCATTTGAGCTTATTAACAAGCTACCTGAATTGCAGAATAATGCAAAAGAAAAGACCAATGAATTGCAACAGAAACAAAAAAAATACTTTAATGCCAAAATCTGTTATAAAACTTTCGAAATTGGTAACAAAGTATGGATAATTAGAAAAAACATAGAACATTCTTGATTAGCTAAATTTAAAGATAAAAGAACTGAACTCTTTATTATTCAAGAAAAATTGAACAATGATGCCTATAAACTTTGTAATAACAAAGGAAAAACATTGCAAAAATACTATAATAATGATTGACTTGCTAAATATTATGAAAAACAAACATGAGAACCTTTTGTTCTTATTTAATAATTAGAATTTCTGAAAGAAATTTCTAAAACTGAAAGAAAAGACAATAATATTACACAAATTTTTTAATGTTACAATTTATTCGAAGATTGTAATACTTAGAAATTTATATAAACACCCTTAAATTGTACAAATTTTCCTAAAAATGAAATTCTAAAATTACAACCAGAAACAGTAATTACTTTAAACAACTTTTTCCAAATCTGAAAACAGGACCTCGCATCTCAAAACTACTTAGACATATCACCTTAAAATATTATTCTTTAGAGTGATAAAGAACCAGAAAAAGTTATCAACTTAAACTCTATAATAGAAGCTCTGATAGAATTCAATATCGATGAATTCCTATAATTAGAAAAAATACAACCTTCTCTAATCGAAACTTCACTTAATTAAGTACCTACAGAGTTAGAAAGTAATACTACTAATCATCTAACTCTAATAATAAATGATTTGAAACAGACACTAGAACCAACAACTCAAAGCATAACCAACCCTTTTTCTGAAGGAACATGGAAAGAACAAGTTAATTGAATCTTAAAGTTCTTATCTACTCCTAGATGTATTTAGCATAACCTTAACAAGAAAATTGAAGCTTACTATTATCTAAGACAAATAATCTCAAAGTCCAATAACTCATCTGAGATTAAAGACATTATCCAGAATGCTCAAGTAACAAGAAAAGCAAAAGATACTTGAAAAGGTGCTCTCAGAATATATGAAGTCCTCGAGTTGCAACCAAAAAAAATAATCTTACAATTGAAGTATGTGACTGCAACACATTTATCAAGTTGCTAGATTATAAGTATACTCAACTTTTTAATCAATTAGAATATAGAATTTACAGAGTAAATTTTTAAAGAGGACAGAAATGTTATAGAACAATTTATTATTATTTTATTATTATTATTAGTTATTATTATTTTATTTTTATTTTTTTATTTTTAATTTTTTTTAAGTTAAAGTCCCTATCTTGGGAGTTGTGATGTTTTTATTCAAGTATATTAGAACACAGCATGCCACCA
>CAJVQA010011103.1:0-10938 GCA_910591915.1 Cetraspora pellucida
TAAAACATGTGAGTGGGACATATGGGTACGATTTACAGAAGACAGTACCCCTGGCATTTGGGATACTGCATTAAGTTCGGTAGGTATCCTTGTCTGTGTAGCAGTTTAATGTGTGCCATGATCACAAGTGGTTGCCAAGGTAACTGCATGCAGGCATGTGGCGGACATGCACTTAGGTGCCATAAGGGTAACTGGGTGAAGTTAGTGGTGTTAAATTAAATAGTATACAGTACTGGTAATAATCGATCCTAAAAATGTAACCATAAATTTGTACTATATCAAATTAAGGCTAATAAAAGCCAACTGGCATTGTTGCCAAAGTTCAAAAAAAAAAATATATATATATATATATTATAACATATCTACTTTTGTTACATTTGAACCAGACTCTGTTAACTTTAATTACTTTTATAAAAATATTTCAAAAAGTTTTGGTATTGAAGTTTATAAAAAGACTCCATTAACCTTCTGCCAATCTCTACTATCAAACAACTAAACAACTGCTTTAATATCAAACTTAGAAGCAATACTAAATGTTGTTGCTACATTAAAGCTTCTACAACTAGTAGCATTGTTACTTGCATTTGTGGCAAGTTTCATACTAATTTCCTTTTACAAAAAAATCTAACATATGAACAAAATAAATTTGAACAACTTACTAAAAAATTAAAGAACAAAAACAAATTGCAACAAATATCACTAACTTTACTGAATTTATATCTTCAACTTCATCACCTTTACCATCTATACATCAACATATCTACATTACCTGCAACCAACTTATTATATACAAACTAACTAATAATCAGCATTATTTAGCAATCGATGTTACACTTTTTAATAACAAACCTTATCACAAATCTTGTATTGAAAACCAACTTAACTTTCAACAAGGCTTTTCTAAAAGCTTCAAATACATACCTTTTACTAAAAATGCACTACAAAACTCTTCAAAAAAAAGCACACTCTTTGTTGACAAACTTTAACAAACACTCATTAAATATTAACAATCCAACCCACTTACTTCTCAACTTGATTCCATAATACCATTAGATAATAACCAAATTAATGATAATGTAGATATAGATATTGATGATACTACATCTACAAACAATAAACAATAGCAACAATAACAACAACAACAATAATAGCAACAATAACAAAAACAACAACAACAATTTTAACAAAGTCAATTACTATCTTCTAATACCAAAATTAAAGCAAACCCAACATTTGACTGATTAACTAACTTTTTAGTTACAACTAAAATGAAAAATAATATAAAACTGCAAATCCAACTTTTTCATGAATTATTTAACTTCCTCAAACAACACCTTTTTGACTTTTATTTAAAAAAAGAAATCAAGCTAGTTACTAAAAACAAAAGGCTCTTACTACTAGCTTTTATTATATTATTCACCAAATAGCTAAAACTTGACCTAAATTTCTTTCAGATATTATCTTTAAAACCAATCCAGATATTGATAATGAGGCTATAATTTTTTTTGACATTCTGAAAAGAAGTCTTAAAAAACCCATTTGCAAATTTACTACTATTTTATTTATCAAACTTAACTACCCTGAAATTTTTGTATCTTCTGCTACTATCCCTCCATATAGAACTCAAAACTGATTACAATTTTGTATTAATCTTGTTAGGCTGCATCTCTACTTATTTAATAATTATCAATTTATTAATTACACTAAATTTGCTAATGTTATTAAACTTAGACCTAAAAGCTTTATTGTTAGCTCATTTGTAACAACAATTGACAAAGAAGAACAATATCTAAACATTAAAATGAACAACTGATTTAATATTCACCTTCTTGTTAATATTCCTAAAACTCTTTTCCTCAAAAAATACAACATCCTATTACTTAATAATTCTGTAGATTATTTTAATAAATGGTTTACAAAATTCTTTCTCTTATACAACTACCAATTTACTAAATCTCTCAATAAAACTAAAGTCAAAAATGCAATAAGGTTTCAATTCTGACAACAATTCATTAAACATCTTAAAGAACTTCTTCCAATTGAAATTTTTTTTATTAAATCTTACAATTTTCAACAATGATACAATGAGGTGATCCAACATGCAAATTATTATATCTATATATGTACTGACTTTGACTGTATACATTTTAATAAAACAAAACTTAAAGAAAAAGAAAAAACAAAAGCAAAAGAGACTACACTTAGCAACAACTAACCTGATTACCAATACATACATGACTATAGTAACCTTTTTAAAGAAATTCTGAATGAATCTTATTCAGAATATTCAAAAATTGAAAGTAAAATTTGGAAACAATCTAATATAGATGCTTCAATTTTTGTGTTAATGCCAAATATAAAGCTACTTTCAAAAAAAAAATCTCTACACAACTTCTTGATGACCTTGCAACCAAAGCTAAAGAGTTTATATATGCCAATAATCAAACTAAAACAAATCCTAAATGATGAAGCTATTACTTTTATCAATATTTAAAAATCTATCAAAACATTACTACACAAAATTATAACATTGACCAACTTAGTTAACAGCAAGCTATTGACTTTCTTACAACCAAAATTATTAATACAAAATTCTTAGCTTGAGTTATTACTTATTTTGATACTAGTGACACTTCTATAAACTTTCCAGAAATTGTCAAATACTATTAAAAAAAGGCATATCCAAAGGCAGAAAAAACTTTACAATCTAAATTCAACTTATACTTTCAAGAACCAACAAACTTAAAAAATTCATTCTTTCTTACAGATACTTTTTTTCAATAAATTTCTCTGTAAATTACATTAATCCAGTTACTACTTTTAAGATTATGATATTCTCTACTTCTAGTAAGCCATTCTTAAAGAAGAATGATATAAGTAGACAGGTGGTAAAGTCTATTTATATAGAGAACCAAGTTTATTATATTAAGACCTAATATACAGAGCAGGTTATAGCATCTTTTGCAGCTATGAGAGCCAAGCATATGGTAAGCAAATCTACAAAAGAACCCTTTACCTCATTGCATCATCTCACTTCAAAGAAACATTACAAGACCCATCATACAATACACTACTGGATTTAAATTCATGTTATAATAAATGGTTAGCCCATTTAGGCTTACACCTACTTCCACATTCACAAACTTTTTATTTCTTTCTTGAATATATACATCTTTACAATTATATACCACTCAATCTTTACAACTTTACATTAGCAATATCAATTAAACTAGACTATATCAAATGCTATATATACTTACAAATGAACCAGAACCCTTATCTGACTACTTTATTTTACAATGATCTGGCTATAGATATTATCTATCAATATCTATTCCATCTAAATATTCTTCAGTAATTAACAATACACAATATACCAAACCTATTTTTGAAGATAATGCTGTAAACTATACTTAAACACAACTAATAAAAACTGTCTTATCTGATCATAATGATATTGTTATTGCTAATGAATACTTTGGCTCTATACAACTTCATACATGCTACAATAAATTTCTAGCTTATAACCACCTTCTATTACTTCCACACTCACAAACAATTATCTCTTTTCTATGACATATTCATAGTTTTGATTATTTACCAAACAATGCTTGTTGTTATACTTTAACTATTTCTATTAAAAATGATTACAGTGAAGCTTATATCTACCTTCCATTTGAACCCAAATCTTTATCTAATCATTTTATTCTACTACTTCAAGCTATCTGGCATTATTCAAACATTCTACTAAAATTATATACAACAGAAGATAACTTTCTCAACTCAACAAATCAATATACTACAATAGTAATACTGAACTTACCTTCTACATTTTCAATAGCACTTCAACAACCTTCATTTCTCCCCATTTCTTTATCACCATCATCTCCATCAAGACTTTATACAAACCACTCATCTGACCTCTCACTCAACTTAAATATTACAACTTACAATATTCAAGGTTTCAGTAATCCAGAAAAGTAGCTCTTAATAAAAGAATATTGCCTTTAAAATAATCTATATATAATTAGCTTAACTGAAACAAAAATTGCAAAAACCAAAAACAAAAAGTTCTACAATAATCATCAATTTTCTTATTACTGGTCAAACTGCTCTATATCTAAAGAAGAAATATGTATTATGATTAAAAATAACTTATAACCACATATTTATAACATTCTTAACTATCTTAGTAAGGCTATTGCAATAAACCTTTTCTTTAAACATGACTACAAATTTTAAATAATCTCAACATATCTATCATCAACAAACAACCTTGCTCACCAACAAACTTAATTTTTTATTATCATATGGATACAACAAGCATTTTAGCTACAACTACACATAATTATTCTTGATGACTTCAATTTATCAATTCAAACTACTATATCAAATGCAGCTAAATATCAACTACTAAACCAATTACATAGTATTAATATGTATAACTTGGCAAATTACACAAATAATACTGATGCTATCTGGCACAGTAGTCAATGTACTAGCAGAATTAACTATATATAGGCAAGTGAACATACAATCTTATTTCTTAATAGATTGATAACTCATTACAGATTACTAATAGTGACCACCAAATGCTTATAGCACAAAGGACCTTTTCTTTTGCAATAAATAAACCTAGAAAAAAAAATAAATACAAACATAAAACTTTTAACTATAAAGCAATGATAATGAAAAATAAGAAGATTTTTCAAATCAAATTAACTCTAACATGCACTAATACAAAATTTCTGCAGAAATAAATATTACAATATTACTAGAAAAATTTGACACAAAATCTATACTTGTATTATCAATGCAGCCTTACAACACATTTTTAACAAAAAAACAAATAATTAAACACTCCTTTTACACCTTTAGCTCTAAAGCAACAGCTCTACACAAAGACCTTAAACTTATCAGAAACATTATCTATAGAGTTAAAAACTCATTTAAACAAAATTTTACTATTTTTATACAAACTATAATTGATATTGATACCATTAATTACAAACCAACTTCAATATTCTAAACCTACTTGAAAACCCTTTACTATTACTACAATAAATTGATAATACTAAGCAAGCATGAAAAGCTCTTTTTCATATATATAGTATTGAAAATACTTAAAACCTTAAACAGCATATCAATACAACTATTAATAACAAATATGAATGACTAATAACACAACCTACTAATTAATAAATAGTATTCTTAATAGACATACAGATTCAATACATTTTCACAATATTAAAACTGATAATAGTGTTATAACTGATCCTACTAAAATACTTCAACATGTCTAATAACACTTTCAACACTGGACTCAATACTAATCTATTAATACTATGATATTTAATCAATATTGAAGAGAAGAATATCAATTCAAACAGTCTATTAATTGCAACTGGTATGCCCCCTTATTCAAGCCTATTTCTACAGAAAAATAATGCAAACAATGCAATAACTCTCAAACAACAAAGTATATGTACTACTAGGTATAAGCTATGAAATGCTTAAACACTGTAGTTCACCAATATTACAGGCTATTACCTAACTATTTAACAAATGCCTCAATACTAACATGATATCTAAACAGTAGAAAAATAGTAGAATATATCTTATTTCAAAAAAGTCCAACTTTGATGACAATCTTAACAATACTTGACCTATCAGTCTAATTGAACATGCCAAAAAATTATATACAAAAATCCTAACTAATCAACTCTCTACTATTCTATCATTACATCTAATTCTCAGTTTCTACAATTATTTTGCACTACTTGGTAATAGCACCAATACACCTTTACATATTCTAAACAACTTTATTGAAAATGCCAATAGCAATAAAAAACCAATATGGCTACTTTCACAGAATATAAGCAAAACATATAATTCAGTTAATATTAATCTTTTAGAAAAATCACTGCATCACATTAAACTCCCATAATTTATAATCTGCACAATAACTAATTTGCTTAAACTACTCTTCAATTAAGTAATTACAAACTTTGGATTAACACCATTATATCTAGTAGAAGATGGCATTGATCAAGAAGAAACTATAACTTCTTTGCTATAGTAAATCTACTATGACTCTTTTATTAACCATATATATAAAAAATTCAAAAGATACACATCAACATTTACATATCCAACTTCTTTATTTCCTGCAAAGTACCAAACAACTTATGCAAATACTTCTGTATTAGAATATATAGATGATACATTATGGTTAGCAGAATCTCAATAGCAACTACAAAATATAATTAATATGATATCTACATTTTACCAAATGACAAACATAGGGATGGAGTCCTGTAGCCTAGTGGTCTAGGTGCCCCTCCCTTCACAGACAAGGTCAATAGTTCAATTTCTGCTAGAGGCAAACTTTGTAATCTACAGAAGCATATGAATGTACATGAAGCCCTGTAGCTAAGTTCATGTGATTAGAAGATCAGTGTATAAGGAAGTTTCTAGAAAGAAGTATCCCAATATGGAGAGTTGGTGCTCGATGCAAGAGAAGTAGTGAATATACCAGAAATAGAGAGAAAGTGCACTAGCAGGTAATACAATGAACATAAAAAGAAACTATAGAAAAGAAATAGACTTACTAAAATTTGAACACTTCTGGTACCAAACCAGATCTAGTAGATATGAGATCTACTAAATTGGATAAATCTAAGAGGTAATCTTGGTACCAACTTAGTAAGTCTGTGTCGAGGGTAAATTCAAAAGACTATGGATACCTAGTAACATCCAATGAGGTAGTACCTTGATATAAATAGTAATTAGATAGCCCTAACTTGGTATGTCTATGTGGTAATAAAAGCATTGCATATATGCAATAGAATTGAAATCAGAAAGTTTAAATAGGGAATTTACAGACAGACCTCAGGTATGACAGCTAGTGGGTAACCCTTGGGCAGAATCCTTAATTAGATAATAACTAAAGTTATATGTGTGACTAGTTGTACTTTCATTGATAAACTTTGTATATAATTGTAATAATGATATATTACTCAATAAAGACAAACAGGCAAGATTGCTGCTTTAAAATAAAATAAAAAAACCAAATAGCAAACATTAAAATAAATCCTCAAAAATTCAGTCTAATATCTAACACAAAACATACATTCACTTTCACTTTTCTAAACTCAACTATTACAACTCAACTACTTAATACACCTCTAAAATTTCTTAGTTGCTGGTATACTGCAACTAACAAACAAGCCATCACAATTAACTTATTTTACAAGAAACATTTGGTTTAACAAATATAGTTCAAACTAATCAAATAACAGACAAACAAGTTTTCTATATAATTAATAATGTCATTATTCCTATTATTGAATATTATATATATAATATAGTACTCCCTTAACACATATATGACAAAATTTTATTTAGATATCTTACTACTGCCTAACTCAAATTCAAACTTGCACTAACTACCCCAACTAGCACTATGCTAAACTATAATATATATAATATCAAAAACATATAAGATATCTAGTTACAACATTATATTACCAACTTTCTAATTCAACTAAACACAATAAATTTACTTGAAATTAGCATACATATTCATTATAACAACTACAAAATAACCTGTAATCTACTACTAATATCTTACAACATTCATATTTACTAATAGATGGTCCAAATAAAAATACAACAACATATCAAATAATATTGCTACTATAACATCAACAATTTATTATCTCTGTATACACAACACTAATATATATACTACAATATCTATATATACTAATTGAAAACATTCTTAAAACACATAAAGACTATAACAACTTCAAAAAAAAATTACAAACTAAACATATTCTTTACCTTGAACAATTAATTTCATCTGATAACTCTACACTTTTAGATTAGAAACACATTTTACCAAAACTTAAACAAATTCCTATAGGACATAAACCAAAATAGTTTACAGTATTAGAAGACAAAACCATTATACATTTTCTTACTAGAAAACTTAACTCTAATCTGAGTCTTTCACAAACTAACTCCTTATTTTTTACAACTGGAAATTACAATTTAAAATCAAAACCTTGGTTTATTACTGTTAATTACAATAGTAAACAATTAATAATAAGAAAGGCATGCAAATATAACCAAAACAACACTATATCTATTATATACTAAACAATTAAAGCAAATGCACTCAACACAAACCTCTATCTACTCTCATCAGTCAATTGTATACCATGTACAGGATGTTTATATAACTCTAACAGAATACTAAACCACTATACATTTGACATTTCTGCTACTCTTTCTACAAAATTTTTAGAAAAGAAACAACAAAATCTTATAAACAAGCTTAAGCTTAATGCAAATTATACAGATCTTGTATACTCAATTGCATTATGCAACCCTATTAGAATTTCTACACTCCTATCTATTATCTTATTACAAGATCCAATCTCTCTTATTTTTTATACCAATTCAACTTTTATCAAATTACAACAAATTGCAAACCAAAATATCCAATGTACCAACTTTACTTTTTATACTGATGGATCTGTTACCAATATTACTACTGATAGATATTCAATAAATATTGGATGAATACAAATACATAACAATACTATTATTAAAACTTATTCTTAAATTGAATTCTGGTCATCATTATACAAAGCTGAGCTAGTAGCTATTCTATTAGCTATATGCACATGCTCTTAAAACAGCAATATCCAAATTTATACTGACTCACAATTTGTAATTTCTAAATTTAACAAAATTACTAACAATATAATACCACAACATAAACAATATTCTTATAACTATTGGCCAATATGGCATACAATTATCAACTTAATTAAATTATACAGATACAACATTACACTTTACAAAGTATTAGCTTATGAAGACAACATATTCAATAATGAAGCAGATAAGCTTGCATCAAACTACAACTCAACAAATTTTCTAGATATATAATATAATAACATTTATAGTACTTTATATACTATACAATATAACCAATATACTATTGAACAACCTACTTGATGAGCAATCAAAAATATCTGCAATGTATACATAATAGCTATATGGTTATCTCAAAATTAGATGAACAACATTATTCTTCTATTTTTACAAATTAACTAGAAAGCAACCTAGCTATATCTAAATAACAACATTAACCAAACTAGCTCATATACAAACTTTATACTTAGCAATAGTAAATCCTTTAAAATTAAACTATAACTTAACATACTACCTACTTTTTTCTATCTTCACACCTTATATCCAGAAGCAATAACTAGCAATAGCTGTATTACATGTCATATACCAGAACACTTACTATATTGCATTCTTTGTTCAAATTTTAATTCCTTACCAATCTTATTCAAGAAACAATAACAGAAACAATTACTCATATTACTGATATTACTAGCACTCAAATTAATTAACTACAAAAAATACTTTTATAATACAATAGTCTTTCTTTTAGTAATATAATTCTACAACAAATTAACATTTATACAACATTATGAGAATATGTACCTACTAGCCTTATTTCATCAATTAGACTATTTACTCAATCACAAATAGAAGCAAAAAAAATCACTAAAAAACTTCTATATAAGCTGTCTCAAAAAGTTTATGAACAAATATGAAAACCACATTGTACAAAATTGGCACAATAGAAAAAAGATAACAACATTCTACAATATACTAAAAATCAACTAAGAAGACCTATACAAATTAACCACAATGATATATACAATGTCAATAGGCATCAATTATATAATACAACTTGCAATCTATATAAACTATCAAGTTTAAAACACATTGATCCAAATACTTGCCTACTACTTGGTTATGCTCTATGTAAAATTAATTTATAACTTGACTATTAGATACTTTACAATTACCCTACAAACAACATTTTATACTATCAAATCTAGATAAGTTTTAACCACTCTAGTAGGTTTAGATTGTAGATAAATTAAATAAACAACAGTTAGTTTTTCTTTATAGTCTGAGCTTTATTCTTGTAACAAATTTATAATTGAAATAAATTTTGTAATTTATATTCAAAAAAGCCCCTAGAGGCATCTTTAACAAATTAATAAAGATATAAGCAAAACCTTATCTTAACTTTAAAAAAAAATAAAAATAAAAAAAATATCAAAGTAAAAAAAAAATATTACTGTATTGAATTTAAGTATTTTTAAAAGAAAATTAGATTTTAGACTTTTGATTTATAATTAAATTAATTTTAAAAATTTTAAGCTTAAAATTTTATTTTCTTTAAAAACATTTATTTATATAAAAAAAACTTAAGATTTTTTATTAAATTATTTAAATAAATTAATATTGTATATGTAAAAACCTAGGATTTTTTTATTTATTATTTAAATAAATTTTATTGTTAAACTACTAAAGATTTTTTTAATATTTTGTTGTCTAAACTTTAAATACTATACAGTTTATTAATATTATTATTACTAACAATTATTTCTTAGCAATTAACTTTAATTATTAAAAATAATTATTATATTATCAACTTATAATAAATTAAATCAAATAAAATTTTTTTAAATTATTAAAAATAAAAAACATTATATATATATTAAATTAAAATTTGTAATATATTAAAATTTAAATATTAAAATTGAAATATATAAAAGTTTATACTAAAAAAAGTAATTAAAATCTATTATTACTATTAAATAAAAGAGTTTAACTAATTTAGATTCTAAAGATAGTAAGTTAAAATAGAATTATATAAGATGATTACATAATGTTGTTATATAAAACCAAAAATAAAAGATGTAAAAAGCATTGCTATTACATTTTATTTTATTTTTTTTTAAATATTAATGGTGAGGCCATGCCTTTAATTTTATTAAAATTCAATTAAAGTTTTTACAAAGAAAAGCTTGCTTTTAAATTACATATAAAGAATAA
>CAJVQA010011104.1:0-10938 GCA_910591915.1 Cetraspora pellucida
GACTAAAAAAACAAAACTAAATAAAACATATAAATGGAATATACAATATAATTAGCTAGTCAACTCTTTCTGCCAATCTCTAATTCCAAAGCAGAACAGAAACAAAATATAAAATACAACCAAAACAGAATAGAAAATAGTCCTTGGGTCCTTAAGAAAAAAAAGTTTATATTCAAAAATATATAAACAACAGTAGAAATATAATAATAGAAAAGATATTTCTAACAAACTAAATTTGCTTTTAGAAAAATTTTTCTTTTTTTAATTTAAAACTCAAAAGTTTGAGAAATCATAATTAATTCCAAAAAACAGAAAGAAAATGTATGACTGACTAAATAACAACAACAAACAACAAAGTTATATTTCTAATTAGAAAATAGATAAATAAGCTATTAGTAAATAGTAGCATAACACAAATTGCATATAAACAACTCAAAGAAAAAATTGTACAAAATAGAAACCCAATGAATAATTCAAATGAATCAGGCTATTGATATAAACATTATATATTACATTAAGAAAGCAGGTGATAAAAATTAAAAATATTTGAATTCTGAATTGTTAAATCAAATTCTAACAATGTCTGCAAAAGAACCAAGCAATGTAGAGCATATAGCAATAAACCTAGCAATAAACAATCCAAACCATATTACACTAAGTGATGTACTACTTTATAGACAAATTCTTAAAGTCTTGAGTTTAGCAGAATTAAGCTAGCTCAAAGAAGATATAATAGATGAATGGGTACAAAGACTTAGGCTGTTGAATCAGAACCCAAAATTAGTTGAATATATTACAAACATAAATAAAAAAGAAATACTTAAAGAAGAGAGAAAAATAGAAGGAATAGAGAAACTGAACAGCATAAAAAAGATGCAAATATCAATAACAAAAAAAAGACATTAAGATGTAGCAAAAAAAGAAATGCTATAAAGAAAACCAATCCAAATAATAAATGAAATCATTGGCCAAATGAAGGAGCTTAACATTAATACACTACAAGTTATGCAACAAAGAAGTTCTTCATCAAGCACACTAAACTCTTACAAACAAATCAAATAAAGCAGAAGAAACAAGAGGAAAAAAGATAAAGAAAAACACAGAAGCTCTAAGAGATAGCATTATCCAAGATGTTAGGAAAAATATAAAAAACATTGACAAAAAAATAATAGAATTAAAAGAAGAAAATATAACATATAAAGATCTAATCTTTATTGACACAATTGAATATAGCAAATAGTTAACAGAAAATAGAGTATGTAATAAGAACATGTTCTTCAAAGCAAACATGCCTGCATACATCTTGCCTGAAGAAACAAGTAATGAAAAGATAAAATACATGCAATGAATTCTGGGCAAAAATCATCATATTAAGACAATTAAAGAAGTTTTTAAAAATAGAAACAACTGAATAGAAGTAAACTTTGATTGTAAACATAGTCAAGATGCAGTGATGAACAGAATTCAAAAAAAAGAAAATAAATGGCTCAAGCTCATTTTAGAAAAAAAGAAAAACAAAGAATCAAAACTTGAACAACAAGTCAAAAACAACAACAAGAAAGAGAAAGAAAGAAACAAAAGCCAACTGAGAAAAGAAGAATATAAGAAGAAAAAGAACTTGTTTATGACAGAAAATAAAATAAATTTATATAATTGTTTTACAATATAGAACCTATCTGTAAATATCAATGTAGAAGAAATCAGACATATGTGCAAAAGCTTCAAGAAGATACAAATAAGACATATCAAAAGATTTAAACACAAGGTATTAGCAGTAGTTCAAGCAGATTAACTTACTAATGAGAACATTCCATGGACTCTGCCAATCAGTATTCACAAGTTGGCAAGAGTAACCAAAGATAATGAAGATTACACACAATGTAATCTTTAAAACTTGTTTACAACAAGACTAACAGAGCTCCTAGGCAATGCTTCAGAAGAATTGCTACTATGCTACTTAAAAAACAAGAAAGCAAAATCAGTTTACATACTATCTAACAGAAATAAAAATCAAAGAAGAGCAGCAACAATTACCTTTGCATTAAAAGAAGAAATAAAAACAGCATAATCCAAACCAATAAGATTTAATAACTACCTTCTATATTGGAAAACCTTTTAAGAAAAGTGGAATAGGAAAAAAGAAGATAGTAGCAGTTAAAGACACTTAAATGCAGAAGAAACATTTATTAATGTAAATGAAAAAGAGCAGAAGGTTGACAAAAAAGAAATAACCAAAAGGAAAAACAACAAAAGCAAAAATAGCAGTTAAATAGAACAAATAGAAGAAGATAATTCCAATCTACAAATGCAAGATTTGCTTTAAAGAATTCTAGAAAAACTAGACAGACTAGACAGACTCGAAGTTTAGCAAGACAAATCAATAGAAAAAATACAGCTAGGGACAAGAGATGGCCCAGCTGATTACTTCTAAGAGCATCTTAGTTGAACTAATGAAAACAAATGAAAAGCTTGAAGGTTTTCTACAAAGAAAAAGAGAAATATATAAGAAAAGCATAACAACTTCTTACTGAAAAAAAAAAAAACTAGAAAAAAAGAAAAAGTAGAAAACATAAAAGCAAAACAAGACCAATTAAAGAAGAAATGAAAACAAAGAAAGAAAGAGATTAAAATAGCATGTTATAATGTTAATAAACTAAAAACTAATAGGTGAAAGCTAAAAATCTGCTTAGCTAGGCAGAAAAGAAGGAAATTACAATATTAGAAGTCATAGAAACAAAATATTACTAAAAGAAAAGAAAGGTTTTTGGCACATACATCAAACAAAAACTATATAGAATACTGAACAAATGCAGCAGAAGATAAGGAAAAAGGATTAGGTGTAAGAATTCTAATAGAAGAACAATGTTAAAAATATATAGGTGCAATTAAGAGAATAAGTGAATACATAATAGAGATCACATTATATTTCAAGCAATTGGAGTTAATAGTGATAGGAGTCTATATACTACCAAGTAACAAAATAATAGAGAAAAACATCCAACAAAAGATTGCAGAGATGGTTACTAAATAGAAAAGACAAACACAAGTTGTGATTAGGGTAACTTTAATCATACAACAGATAATATATTAGACAGACAACATTTACAATCAGCAAATTTTAAAAAACTACCAATCTTTAATTGGATGAAAAAACAAGACTTTATAGACATATATAGAAATATGCATCCAACAAGCCAAAAGTACACATGGTTAAACAAGAAAGCTGCAACAAGAATTGACTATATTTAGATATTAGAAGAATTGGCTTTGGGTTTGCAAAAAGCAAACATTGAGAAAACAGAATGAATTACAAAAAGTGATTATAAAATTATAACTGTAGAAATATGGATTAAACATATGATAGAGAGAAACAGTAAAGCAGAAGTTATAAGAAAAGGACAATTAAGAATATTATATTTATATGATCAGGCAAAACCAGAAAATTGAGAAAATTATATGCAGAAGCTGCAAAAGTAATTAGAAGTAAAAAAAAGTTTAAAAAACATTCAAACAGAAGTGCAAGATATGGAGAAATATATAAACAAAATAAATAATATATGGGATACTATAGAAGAAGCAATTATTACTGCAGCTAATAAGCATATATCCAAAAAAAGAATATACAACACAATAGCAAATAGAAGAATCAGACAAAAAACACAACAAGAAAAAGATATTGTAAAGTTACAAAGATTAATCAAATATGCAAAAATAAGAAAAGACTAAGAAGTAATAGAAGAAAAAAAAAGTATGACAAATAAACAATTAAAAGCACTAGGCATGCAAAACTGCCAAAATTACAGAGGCATTGGTCACATGTCTAAATAAAAGATATAAAAGAATAGCAAAAGCTTTTATAGAAAAAAAAAAAGAAAGACTAAGAACAAGTACAAAAAAGACAAATAGAAGAGAATATAGACAAAAGATATGAAATGATTAAAAACAAATCAAGGAAAAATGCTCATCAGCCTTTTAAATAAACTATATAAAAAGATAATGCTTGATAAGCTTATCAAGCAAGAAGAAGAGAAAACATATCTAATAACAAAGCTAGAAAAAGTAAAGACAAATATAGCAGAACACTATAGAATGCAATTTAAAAAAAGAAATGCCAAATTAGAAGCAATGACAGAAAAGTGAAAAGAGATATATAAACTAAAAGAAAGCATTAAAGAGAAATGATATACAGAAGTTGAAAAAAAAATTAAGAAAAAAGAAAAAAAAGAAGTACTGAGAGAGTTAAAAACAGAAACAGCTCTAGGTATCTTAGATATAAGCTATATATTAATTAAGAAAACAGGAGTAAAAATACAAAAAGTCTTTAGAAGCTTTGCAGACTTCTGCTTAGAAGTAGAAGAAATTCCAACAAAATAAAAAATAGCACAGGTTTACCTTATACCAAAAGATGTAAAATGGGGATATAGCTGAAACAACATCTATCTGATAGCATTAATTGAAACATTTAGAAAAGTTGTAACAAAGATAATAATGAAAAGGCTTGCTAAATGTTTATAGAAAGAGAAATACTTAGAGAGTCAAACTTTGCAAGTCTTTTAAGAAACTCAACAAAGCAACCAGTTCAGATTTTAAACATAATAATAGAGAAAGCAAAAGAAAAAAATAAAGAAATATGAATATTATTGCAGGACATAAAAAAGGCATTTGACTCAGTTCTTCTTGAAAGCCTTGAACTAGCATTGTAAAAAGTCAAAATACCTAAGAGAACAATTAAATATATACTGAATCTTTTTTTTTTTTTAAGGTGACCTCTTTGGTCTTTTAACTTATATTAATTACTTATCAGTATTGTGGCTCAATAAACCACTACAGAAGAAAGTACAATTGGCTATATGTGTAACTTTTCTATATTACCTATTTAAGAAGTCTGCCCAAAGATTCCTTACCAATTGCCATACCTAATACCTCTGCTTGGATATTCTACTTTAAACTCACTGAATCTGTAATCTGTATTAACTCACTAGGTCATACCCAGATGCCCAGATCATAATCTTAACCTTAGGACTAATTTATCCTCAAGGTAAACCCCTCAGAGCCTTCTGTACTCATTTTTACAGCTGATCTAAGTATCACTATGACAGAATTAATACTTGCGATCAAGGCTAACTATTAAACTACTATGCTCTTGTAGAGTTCACTTAGACTCTAGCATCTACTTTACAATATAACTCCAGTACTTTAGTATACTCATGCCTTTTCTTCTGTCTTTTTATCAAACTTCCAATTCAGATAGTCTATGTAGGACTATGACCAGTCTATTGATATATCAGGTTGGCCTAATATTCTTTTTTTTTAGTTCATTTTAGCAGCCTGGTTGGTGGTACCTTTGAGACTTCCAATCTGGAGGTTCTTGCCTGTCCAGCTACTACAACTAGGTATTAGACCTTGGTATCCATTTTGCCAAGCTAGCCTTTACAATAGGGCTATTAAAAATCCAACTACTTCTCTATTCAGGTCTTCTTAAATAGACTTTTTGTTACCCATTGATTTACATAACCACAAGGACTTATCTAGTGTTTGCACCATCTGATTTGTTAGTTTGCATTTCTCTGTGTAACTCCAATAGTGCACAGATGCCCTATGACCTGCCAGTTATGCTGATGTAACTGCTATTACAAGTATTCTAACCTAATCATTAATAATAGTTGCTGTAATATGAATATTATATAGATGATTATCTAAATTTTCATCATTAATGGGATTTAAACACTCAACCTACCACTTAGAAGGTTGACAACCTGACCACTTTACTAGGTTATCACACCTCTCATATATTGAATTTTTTTCACAAGAGACAATTAAGAATAATTACAGCCTATGGCCTAACAGAAGAACTAATAGCAGAGAATGAAATAAATCAAAGTGAAGTAATTTTACTACTAATATAATGTCTTTTCTATGACCCATTATTAGAGAGAATTCAAGAATAAAAAGTTTAGAATATACAGTCAAACAACAGTTGCAAAAAGATATGCAATGCAACAATATTACAAGATATCGTCAAGCTGCAATTGCATATACAGATGATACAATATGAATTATAAGCAGTAAAGAGCAACTATTAGAAATCTCAGAAATAGTGAAAGAGTTTTTTGAAATGAATGATATAGAGATAAATAAATCAAAGTTAAAATTAATGATAATAAACACAAAAGTCTGAAAAAAAAAAAAGCAGTAATATATAGAAAAAGCAAGATAATAAAAAAACCAAGATATAAAATTGTTTGTTTATTGGAAATATGGTTAAACAACAAAATGCAAAAAATACAAGTAAAAAGAAAGGCAAAAGGAATAGTAAGCCAAACTATAAGAGATCTAAAGTACAAAAAAATAATAATAAGTCAGATTGTATATATAAACAATATAGTAATAATATCCAAACTAGCTATATATTGCAGCTAACAAAATTGTCAAACAGAAGCCTAAATGAAATACATCAACCAATAATAAGTCTGGCAAAACAAAAGAGCAATCTGCAAAGAACAGTAAAAAACTGTATAATAGAATACAAAGATCTTGACAGCTGTAGAACATTGTAACAAGAGTTAATTATAAAGCAAGTGAGTGGCCTCTTGGCAAGACTGAATAGACAAGACAGTCTCAGACAGCTAACAAGGCTAAGAATAACACAAGACTGTTAAAAAGCAGATTTAATAAAAGATATATAGAAGACAAAGAAGCAGACAAAAATTAAAACATATTTAAAAAACAACTTAGCATGCCTTAAAATACTTAAAGCAAGGAAACTAAAAATAAATATTAAAACAGAAAGCAAATTATAAACAATGTTTGGTTATGATACTAAAATACAAGAACTGGTAGATACACAATTGTAAAAAAAAGAAGCAGTTAAAGTAAATGAAGCTGGCCTAATATATCTAAACCAACTACTTAATACAAAGGGAAAAAAACTAATTATATAGCAATAACTAAAAGGCTATCAAGACTAATAAGTAAAGAAAAAAAGCAAAATGGTTCAAAGCAATTAAATCAAAAGTGCTTAGCAGTCCAGAAAGTAGAATAGTGCAAAAATACTTCAGAATAGGTAAACAAAATACTTAGACAATGCAAGTTAAATAGGGGTATATACCAGAAGATAGAAGAAAAAAAGAGGGATAGTATATAGCACACAAGATCACAAACAGCTCAAAAAGGTGATTAAAAAGAAAAAGAAAAAAGCACTAATCGAACACTAGCAAATGAAGTGCAAAAAGAATGAAATAGCAACTAAAATTAACAGATGTGAAGGGTGTATAAGTAAAGAAAAACAAATAGAAATAGTTTTTAGCAATAGATAAGATTAAATAAAAATATTTATATAATTCCAGATAGATTAATAAGTAAAAGTAGCAATCAAATTAAGATAGTGGTAGACCAAATAATAGACAAGACAGAAAGAGATAGATCAAAAATAAGTGAAAGCAAATTAAAGAGTCTTACAATAATAGAAGAACTAAAAGTAGAAATTATTAAGTGACAAAAACTGAAAAAAAATATTAGTCAAGAAATAACAAAAGTTCTAAAAAGAAATATTATAAGAAACAAGAATAAATATATAATATATACTAACAGTACAGCTAATAGAAAAAATAATAAAGAACCATCATCTAAGAACAATATAAGTATTGAATAGGTTCAAACAACCAAAATGCAAAAATGGTCAGAAGAAGAGTTAGTATTTGAACTAAAAGAATAGCAAATATTGATAACAGCAAAGTTGATAGCAATTTGGATAGTGATTCTAACAATATCTAAGAAAAAGCAAATAGAATTATATACAGATAATAATGCTGCAATAAGAATCATTGATAAAAGCCTAGAACAAGCAAACAGAAACAAAATTATTAAGAAAAAGAATGCAATATGGTTAATAAAGATTAAAGATCTTGTCAAGACAAAAAACATTTAGATAGATTTAGTTAAAGTTAAAAGTTATAGTAAAGACAAATGGAATGATAAAGCAGATAGTTTAGCAAAAAAGAAAACAATGAGTAGAGAAATAGTACAGGCTGAAAAAGTCAGTTGTAAAGAGATAGAGTACTGTCTAGAGTAGAAAAACAGATGAACTAACATACTAGCAAAACTGCTTTGCAAGTTAATAATAAATACAAACTAGGTATAAAGTGGAAAGAAATAAGAACAATTAAAGATTTAAAACTAGAAGCAGAAATCACAA
This sequence comes from Cetraspora pellucida, assembly GCA_910591915.1. Lineage (NCBI taxonomy): Eukaryota > Fungi > Glomeromycota > Glomeromycetes > Diversisporales > Gigasporaceae > Cetraspora > Cetraspora pellucida. The sequence goes on from CAJVQA010011104.1 coordinate 8,195, forward strand.
TTTATAATTGGACTTATTTTTAAAAAAGGCTTAAAATGACCAAAAAAATATATTGCATAACAAGAAGAAGCAGTGCCAGAAGAAATGCATTTATCAAGTGTATAATAAATAAACTTCTAACTTTAGAAGAACTCAATAGAAGAAAGCCAAATATATATACAACAGTAGAATGCCAAGTATGCCAAGATAAAGTAAAAGAGATGCAAGCATACTTGGCAATATGCAGGGACAAAGAAATCTCTAGAAGAGAATTCAAAAAGTAACCATTGCAACAGCATGAAAAAATTAAAAGAAAAAGAAAAGATTCAGATTCTTCTATACATTCTATATATAGCACTCTTTGGAAAAACAAAGACAGAGGAAGTCAAAATAAGAGAAGCACTAATGAATGATCTAATTCCAAAAAAAAATACAAAACAAATTAGTAGAGCTATTAAACTCAAGATCAAGACAGCAGTTTGCAAATACAGTAGCAATAATGGTCTAGAACACATTTTACAAACAAGTATGAAGAATACATTGTGAGAAAATTATTGAATGAAAGAAAAAAGTTGAAATAATAGGAAGAAATAAAAAGGTGGAAGTTCGAAGAAACCAGGAAAATGAAAAAAGGCAGCTCAAGAAAAGATAGAAAAGAAAAAAGAAGAAATAAGAGAAAAAGGAAAACAAGTTGAGAAAGAAGTAATAAAAACAATTTTGAGGCTTGTCATGAAAAAGAGAAAACCTTTTCATTATGAACTTTAAGTAGTCAGACAAGTAGCTTACTTCTGTTTGAAGTAATGTAGCAGGTTGCACTTAGGTATCATTAAGGTGGCCAGGTGATGCTAGACTTAAATATTAAAAATATATATGTAGTTACAAATGTAATTTCAAAAACTCAATAAAGTGCTAGTGTGATTGCTTATAGGAAGAAAAAAAAAAATAAGTAAAATATATAAATATAATTATAGAAAAAAATATTTTTAGTATTAAGATAGTATCTTAGATTTGAAAATTTTTTTATTTATATAGTAATTTAATAGTACATCTTAACTACAAATAGTTATTAAAGTAATTGCATACAAGTATATAATAAATACAGACTTAGATGTATATAGATAATCAGATTAAGTTAGTGAAGCAAAAATTAGAATAGTTAATATAATATTAATAATAATAAAGTTTGTAAATATAATTATAAATTGTATTATTTGTTATAGATGAAAACCTTTTTAACTTATACTATAATAATAATATAATATAGAAACTCTTTTTTGAGTATATATAATGTTTAAAAAAAAGTATAATTTTTGTTAGATGTTGTTAAGAAACTATATTTTTTTTTAAAACAGTTCAAAAAAAGTAATGCAATACTAATAACTGTATTTAAATTAACTAACTTGTCATCAATGTCATAAAACCAGTTTTTATTTTTATTAAATAATATGTTCATCTGGTCAGCTGCTATACAGTCTTATTGACAGTTCTTTACAACATACTCTAAATAAAATACACTTGATACTACTTCAAAAACGATAACCAAACTATATTGCCAAATTAAACAACTGTATTATATGACTATACACAACACAGTAGACTTATCATTAGTCTTTTCAACCTTATCTGGCTTAGTGCCACATGAAATTATCTTTACTATTTCAAATTTACTATTCAAAAAATTAGCTACAACACTTGTTATTAAATTTTTACTTCATCTTAATCAACAAATATATCATAAAATTTAGATTTCTTACTGTATTTCAAGATTAACATCCTATCCTCCTACTTTCAACTCACTCTTAAATTTTACTTCATATTCATCTTAATCTTTTCTTTCTAATTTAATTTATTCTAAAATTAACTCCTGGCATATATAATAGATCAAATACCAAACTAATCTTTTATATATAATTATTAATAACCAAATCTAGGTAAGCCTTGGCCACTTTTGTTGATTTAGGTCATAGATAAACTAATCTGAGCTTTTACTCTTTTTATAATATTTTTAATAGTAAATTAATTCTTTATATAAAAATTTCAAATAAATATTCAATAAAAATAGAGGCATAGCCTTACTATTAATATTAAAAAAAAAAAACTTTACTTAAATTACTAAAAGAAAAATAAATTTTGCTTGTAAAAATTACTTTAAAAAAAGTATATTAATACAGTTTATATAAAGTGTAGTGACTTAGTAAAATAGACAAGTTGTTACCTTTTCAAGTAATAGGTTAGAAGTTCAAAATCTACTAATAGTAAAAATTTAACTTTTTACTTATATTATAGTAATTAGCTCTAATAATTAGATTAAGATACTTGTAATGATAGTTGCATTAATATAACTAACAGGTTATAAACATCTGTATAACTTGTTATACAAAAAAATGCAAACTGGCATCAGGTGATACAAACTTAAAATAAGTTTTTATAACTATATAAATTTGTTGAAAATTAGAAAACATAAAGTCTATTTAAAAAGACTTAATAAAAAAGTAATATAGATTTTTAATAATACTACTATAAAGACTAAACCTAGAAAACATATACTAATATGATGAAAAACCAAATAAACAAGAACCTTTGAATGAAAAGTACTGCTAACTAGGCTATTAAAATTTTAACTAAAAGGATTAGAGAAAAAGAATATTAGCCAATCTGATTTTTTTTTTTTTTCAGTATTAAGGTGATCTCTTTGGTCTAAGCTTTTTATTAATACTTATAGTGGGTACATGTTTTATATAGACGTATCTATAATGAACTATTAG
>CAJVQA010011105.1:0-10938 GCA_910591915.1 Cetraspora pellucida
TAATACAACCATTAGCTGAATGTACTATCAATAAAATCCTGGGTCGCAAGTACTCACCTTAATATTTAAAAAAAAAAATATATATATATAAATTCTGAAATACTAGATTAAATTTTGTACATTGTTGTAATAATTAAACTAGTATATATATCTTTGAACTATTACAAAACTGTATTTTGTTAAATTGTATATTTTTAAAAAATGTTTTTTATAATATTTTTAATACTAGCCAAAAAGCTAAAATCTTATAAAATTAATTTACTTTTAGAACTAGCATTGCAAAGTTAAGCTTAAATATATTTATTAATTTTACAAAAATTTGAACATTCTAAAAATGTAAAAGCCAGATATCTTATTAACTTACTTGTCAATATTATTCAATTGGTTTTAGATTTTTATCTAATTATATTTCATAATAGAAATTGTATTGTATACAAAAAAGTCATGTTTAGTATTTGAATAGTTTTTTATTAATATTAGTATTAATATTACAACAAACTACTATTAGTATTTTTAAGTAATATTTTTTTAGTCTAATATTAATCATCTAATTTTACATTTTATTTTAAATTTTTTTCATATTTTTAATAACCATTATGTAAAAAATTTTTACAATTCTTTTTAATAACAAATATAAAAATTAAATACAACTAAACAGATTATTTAATAAGTATAATTAATTAATTAAATATATAATAGAAACTTATTTATTGATATGTTTTTTAAGAATTATAATATTGGATATTTAGCTAAGCAATTAGAATATTTTGAAAAAAATACAGTATTTTTTTTTAAAAAATTTTTTTACAGATATATATACAAATATCAACAAATCAAAACCTATTTTATCTGATAAAATTCTAAAGTTACATTATATAAACTTCTAATACTAAATGTTAAAGTTAATATAAAAGTTTTACTAATAGCTTAGAATATAGCATATTTTTCTTAGATAGATATTGCAATTTGAAAAGCTATATAGATTTTTGTAAAATAGATTATATTTTAGTTTATAAATATGCTTATTACTTTAAATGTTTTTTTATTTACTTTAAAGAATCAATGCTGATATTGTATCAATTATCTTATTTATAAAATTAAAGACAATTGCAAAATGTTCTAAAAAACTTTAAAACCAACTGGCAAAATAAAGTCAGATATAAAAAAAGCAGAAAATAAAAAAATTAATAATAATGTAAATATTAGTATTATATAGGTTTATATATTAAAAATATTATAAATGCTTTAGTAAATATATAATTAAGCAGATATATAATTAGATAATATAGTAAACAGAGTATAAAATAAAAAACATTTATTATTTTTATATAATAAATTTTTTTAAATAAAGATATATGTTTTAATAATAAAATTATGATTTTAAATATTTATATAATTTTAATTATAAATTTTTTTTAATAATTATAATGTAATAAAAATAATTAGTCTTTTTTTATTATGCATTATTTTATTAACTAATTATATTTCAAAAAATTTAATCAAATAATTTACAAAAATTAATCAATTTTGTTAAAAGTTCACTATGTTGAACAAAATACTTATAATAATAATTATATCAATATAGCTAACAGATTAAATGCATCTTTGTAATCTTAATTACACAAAAGAATGCAAACTGATACCAGATAATACAAACTCAAGATAAGTTCTTGTAACTATATAAATTTATAAAACTAAGAAAACAAAAACCTATTTGAAAAAACTTAAATAAAAAGATAATATAAATCTTTAACAATATTACTATAAAGACTAGATTTAGAAAACAGATATTAATATAAAAAAATTAAGTAAATAAGAATTTTTAGATAAAAAATACTACTAACTAGACTATAAAAATTAAACTAAAAAAAAATATTAGATTAAACTTGATATACTAAGAACAGATTAAGTTCTATCAAACTATCTAAATTAGAAATCTGTAAAAGTATATTAAAATACTATAAATATGCTATAAAATTGGTACTAAGATCTAAAAAAATTTTGCAAAAACATAACTCTGTTAATGGTCTATAAAATAGATAAATTAGTTAATAGAAATATACTCTAAAATTTTATAATCAGATAATGTACTCTAAAGTAGATAATGACTTAATAATTATACAGAAATATAAACTAAATATTGGATTAGATGACACTTAAATGTATAGAAATTAGTACACTATTTTTTTTTTTATCTTTACCTTTTTCTGCTATTCTAAAGATTCTTAGATATCTTTAGAACCTGTCATATCTCTTAAAGGTCAAAGTTATTATTCTATGAAGATCATTGAGTGACATGTAACTCTTGTATGTCACTGAACTGTAAGATAACTCATGCTCCATTAAGTTCATCATATGACATTCCAGGTGGTTTCATGGTGTAGAACCTACTATCTTCTTTGGTCTGCAGTTTCTTAACTTTACATAATCCACCAATCAGATTGTCTGTAAATTTCAATATTTTTAATTCTATGTGTTCTTAAATCAAACTTTCTCAATATTAATGTCATTTGTTAATGGATTACATCTTATCTGGTTGTTTCCAACCTTGTGACTATGCCAATTACTGCATTCTTTTTTATATAAACCTTGTTCTTGCTTTTTTTTAAAATAAAAATTCTCTGCAGATCTTTTTCAATTATGATTCTGACAGAGTTTTTGTTACTCTCTAAACTCGAACTTGCAGCCTTATGATTGAGACCTGAGAGTACTAACCACTGCGCTATTGACCCATAGGTTTCCTTAGTACACTATTTGTCTAATATAATATAAGAATCAAAATGTTTAAATAGATAATCTTCTAATAAATTACAGGTATAACAACTAGTGTAGAATCTACAATTGAACTACTTAAATAAGTAACCAAAAATACATATATAACTAGTTGCACACTCACCTTGTACAAGTTATGTAATATATAATTAAAAAACACAATAACATCAACCTTAGTAAAAACAAAAAAAAACAATATCATATACAACAGTGACCCAAACATAACACCTATAATTCACAACTCTTTAACAACCCAATCATATCGATATCAATAACCTAACACAATGTATTCAAAACATACAAAACATTAACAAAACAAGTATATAAAAATATTTTCAAAGCTCATGCAACATAGCATACTAACCACAGACACTATATACATAGACCAGAGAGCCTTGGACCTTCTTAGCAAAGCTAGGTTGAATACAAAGTAGCGTTAGTCTCTAGTTTCCCAAATGCATTGCATGTAATTACATTATGTAAACTCCTCATATAATGATAAATAAAGGAATAGAGGCCAGGCCTCGCTTTATTTTTTTTAAAAAAAAATCTAAGTTTTGTATTTTTTCTTTTTTGTTTACTATTATTTTTGAATCTACGGAAAAGAGTTTTTTATAATAAAAACTTTTAAGCTAAAATTTTATATTATTATGAATTTTAATTTTTTTTAATTTGTATTATCGAATATTTATAAAATTACTTGGTAAATAATCAATATAGTCGAATATTCAATTTGGTGAAATGATTATAATTTGAGCATTCAAATATTCATTGAATATTCGAATAATTATTCAACGAGTCCAACCTCTACGATCGCATTTTATGCTTAATAAAATATTCTTAATTGAACTTGCATCGTTTAAATTATGTAACAAGTTGGCTGGTTATAACTGACAATAAACAATTAAAAACTTCTAATTACAATTTATGGTTATTATAATATTCTAAAACTGTTTAATAAGAATTAAGTTAAAAAAAAATCTTCAAAAAATATTTCATAAGATTGTCATATAAAACAAAATTGTTTGCAATGAAAGCAAGCAAACTCTAGCCTGACCTATATTTAAATATTTCGAGGTGGTCCTAATTTGGTTTACATTTTTTGTTAGCATATATCAGATATCTTTGTATGTGCACATTCATTTTGGAAACAAAATTATAATTTTAGGATAGGATTCATTTTATATAAATCTACACTTTAACCCCAAAATCCTAATAAATTCCATCCCCACTTACAACAAATACTATTCTTAAGACCGGTTTTAAAGAAATCTTTATATAATGTAAACCTTCATCAAATCATATTTTAATTTATTAACAGTTTAAATCAAGAAATAAATACTATAAATTAAGAAGGAAAATGATTCATTTTTTAAATAATACAATATCGAGATCATGGAACGTATTCAGTGACCGATAAAAAGAGTTACATATTAGAGTACGGATGACCGATATATCTGATTAAATTCGATCCAAGAGATAACGAGTCCAAGCTCTACTGATAATGAATAAGTAACCCTATATGGATAATTATTTTTGAATCCAGACTAAAATGTTATTACGTCATTTATAAAATTGGACCGGGTTCAAAAATAATTACCTATATAGTCAGATAAATTTATATAAGTTTATTTCGCTTCTTTCATATTATATTTAACCATTATCTATCCATAATTACATTTTTATGAGTTATATAGTTTTTGACAGGGCATAGGATCGATATTCCGTTCACGTGAAATTCGGAGAATATAAATTGGGACGATCTACGGACACGTACCAATTCATATGACTTGCACGTACCCTAACTTTAGGGTAAGTATTTTTAGCACATGACAGGTTCTAGATTTATAATAGGTACGTACAAATCACGTGAATCAGTACGTGTCCGTAGACGGTCCGATATAAATTGGCTAATTTACTTCGAATAATCACATGAACACAACATCAATCCCATGTCCTAATAAGAAAGGTCTACATATTATTTTTATTTTAAAATTACAAAAAAACATTAAAATGACTAATCTTGTAAAAATCATCGAAATTTGAAGAATGCTAATTTTCCTTTTGCTCCCTTACGACGTCCACTACCATCACTATTATTTTCTTCTTGTCGTGGTAAACTCGTACTTTTTTCCTCGGTGTTTTTCTTAAATTCAGTAGTATTAAATACAATTCCTTCATCCTCAGTAATATTTTCATCCAAACTACTGTCTTGAATATTACTACTAAACTTCTCAGCGGATGTCACAGTCCTTTCTTCCGTTGTGTGTATCAATTGTCTTTGAAACATCTGCTCTTGAAGATCTTTCAACAAGCTTGAATTAGATCCACTCTTTTTTCTATTATGGCGCATTTGTGTCAAAGATGTGTATTGTGATGAAGATTGTGTTACTACATTTGTAGGCGATAATGTTCCACTACGAATTTGTTCAATTGCTAAGGTACATCGCTGTTTTAGAGCTTTAATAAATTCATATTTCTTGAACTTATCCGAATTATTATGCACCGATGCGATAGAATCGGTTGATGATTTCGATGCCAGTGATACATTACTATCTCGACGTCCAATTATACCATTGCGAGATGTTGGTCTTGGACCTTTTAATATCCATTGAAATTGTTCCATGGCCGCATCTTGATCTCCCAATTTTTTGTAAAACAGTTCACCAAGCTACAGTATTAAAAATTGTGTAATATTTTTTGAGTTTTCGTATTCATTATTTCTCAACTATTATAAAAGTATTGACTCATATGATAAAATTACGTGAACCTACTTCATATCTACAATGAGGTATAACCCAAGTCTCGTTAACAATGTCGACTTCAAAAGTTAAACACTCACAAAGTGTCATTTGAGCAACTGTAGGATCGTCATTAAGGAACTTTTCAAAGACTCCGCGAATGAGTAAGTACACTGCATGCACATCAGGGTCAATTGGCTTTTGGACTTTCTGTAAATCAAGCAAAAATAATATGATCAGAAGTTAATTAAAATTTTCAATCAAAATATAATTACATACCATCCATACGGTCTCCAACAAGTTTTCCCATCGTTTTTTCCATTCCAGAGACATATAAAAAATATCTCTTCGAAGATATAGAATTATGTGCAATAAGAATGGAGACCCGAAATTTTTATCAATGCTTGCGGCGTAACGACCGGCAAATTTGTTATAACGATTAGCCTATAAGTATTATCGATTATTTATTGGATTAGCTAAAACATCATTAATGTAAATACAAATAATAAAAGATAATAAATAAATTAATGTATATTGTCTATTACCTTTGGTTCCTTTTTATCACCGGAAGCACCATTTCCAAATCCCACAAGTCCACTTGCACTGGTTCCTAATAATCCAATACTGCAAGCAATACTATTACTATTATTCTCCGCTGGAGGATTCGCCATTGCTTGAGTTTGTTTTAAAACATCCAAGGCTTCCCTAGTCATACCTTCTCCAGGCTTAATCATGAAGTAACACCCGGCCAAACATAATCCACAAAATGGTCTCAATTCGAATTCGAAAAGTTGTAATAAAGGTTTATCTTTTTTCGTACTACCGTCACGAGAAACAAACCGAGTTGAATCTTTTACTGATCCTTTAAGTCTTATTGATCCTTTCTTTCCAGTGAAAACTATAGTATTACCATAAAAAAGTAATTCAAATATGCCTTTTGCTGTTGAAATGTCTAAATTCATTAAATATGTCATTCCCATTTCAAACCGATGGTGTGTACTGGTGGCACCAACGTTTTCACAGCTTCTGACACCAGTTGTTATATAATTTATTGCATCATTAAGATTTCCTGTCTTACGGGCTTGTTGGCAAGCCATAAATAAGAATGGAGAACTGTTTCTGTAACCATCATATTTGTCAGTTTAACACCTTTAAATAAAACGCATGATAATCATTATACTTACGGATATTTATTAACGCATTCTTTCGCAATTATACCAGCTCTGCTCAATGATGATGTAGAGTCAGCAATTCCTCGAGATAAGAAAAGATAATTTACAAGAAGAAAGAATGCAGCAAAAGGGGCTTTTGTTTCAAATAAAGTACATTTGAAAATTCAAAATATGTATCAACAAATTGTAATATAATCATTTTATAAATGATAATATGATTCATATAATGTAATATATCTACCTCGAACACAATTACGAGAATAGCAATTTTCCAACATACGAATGGCTTGCTCTCGATCAGTGTTAAAACCAAATGTTTTTAGCATAGACAAAAACGAACCAGGAACCTGAATGCATCATTCTAAGCAATTACAGAATATAAATAAGACAGGATGGTAATGTTTGAAAGAAACTTACGTTTGAAATTATAAAATTAAAAAGTCCAATTCCAAACTCGAGACAATCCTCAATATCAGGATCAACTTTTATCAAGCTGACAGAATCATGTACACTCGATCTCTCCTGTGTAGGGCCACCGAATTTAACCATATTGGATATTCCCGCAAAACTCCATAGATTACCATTATTATTATTCGAACCACTAGGCTCTTTTTTATGTGCATTTTTATTTAATTCTCCTTTAATTCGATCAACCTCATCTCTAACTTTGGTGTATAGTTTCCATGCTCTACGTAAATTTAACGCACCTTTAATCTCGTTACCTCCAATAACTTGCAAGACAGACCGGAAAAGTAGAATATCAGCCATCGCCAACTCGCAATCCCATCGATAATTTAAACGAATAGAAGCCAATCCGGCTTCATCTTCACTAGGTATACTGATTGGTTTTACGTCTGCTTTCCAAACATCTTTTATGAACATAGCAAATGTTGTTTCCTATAAATTGATGTATTATACTGATAAATTAGCTAAAATCTTTAAGATAATAGAGATCACATGTTAATATACACATAATACTTACGAAATCGTCCTTGTTCTCACAAACTTTGTTAGCTAACTTTTCGGCCTCGATTAGTGAATTTGTTAACTCTGGATCTTGATTCTCCGCAGCTTGTCCGGTCATTAGATGCTTAACTAATTGCACTTCGGCAAAAGCAACGCTCCATCTTGGAATTCCATCTTTACGTTTCATCAATATTTCTTCTGCCTCAACAAATTCATTATTCCAGCATTTCTTTACTGCTAAACTAAATTTGCCAGACAAAATAGTTTCTCTTTGATTAATATCATCGTAACAATTATCGCTTTTTTGATCCATGACTTTTATATTATCTGCTATATTTTCACCATCTAACTCGGCAGCTGGGTTAATAAATAAATTTTGTAACGAATTTGAAGGTTCACGCGAATGCGTAGATTTTACATGAACAGGTGAGTCAAGATCAGTATTTTTGACGACAGGAAGTAATGAATTCTGATGATATTTAGATAATTCTTCTTTAATTGGAGGCAACAACGGGTCTAAATTTGTGGATTCTTTGGCATTGCCACCATGCTTAGCATGTTGAATGGCATCATGATCATTACTTGACGCCGTAATTGGCGTACTAATCGCTAATGGTGACGAAAATTTTGGCGTAAAAGAATTCCGACTTGTTTGAGGGCTAGTTTCATGGTTTTTAGATAGTAGAGATTTCGAACTTGCTTCTGAAGATTCTGAAAAAGGTATATTTTCATCATTTGCACACGTATGTGACGAATTAATAGAAGGTACATCAAAATATGAATCCACTTTTGTAGCTTGCGCATTTTGAGATTCTGCACTGAAAGCCATTGTTAACAAACTGGTTCTTGGTGACAGGAGAGGTACAGAATTACTATTTGAAACCATCGTATCAAATTTAAAAGAGTCGTTGCTCTGCTCAATACTATGCACATTTTCATTGTCATTAAGATTATGGGGCATTAAATTATCTAAAGAAAAATTCTTAGAGACGGTTTTAAAGTCATTACTTGCGAATTCTTTAGAATGTGAACTTCCTATATTAATTTTTTTCCTTTTCGAAGCAGACCATTTACTATTACCAACCGGTGCACTTCCGATAATTTCTGCGTTTGCATATCTATCTGAAAAAACATCATGGTCATCACCCATTTCACTAAGATACTTTACAAAGTTTTTACGACGGACGCTACCATTAGCCAGTAATTCATCGGTAAAAGTATCATTAAAGGTACTGTATTATGTCAATTTTCTTATTTTTAGAAATTTGATCTAGCCTTATATAGCGTTATCCTGACTCCAAAACTGATAAATGAGCGTTACACTACTTGTTGGGAATATATATTTAATAAATTTTCCAAATGTCGTGGGAATTTACAAGTCTTAAAGAGAGGTGTCGTCTGGTTGAGATTCTTTGGAAGGAGAACCATAAAGTCTTTGGACTCTACCAATTGACCTGACCTGATACCCCTAAAAACATACTGATGAGCTAATCAGCTTGCTAAACTGGTGAACTAAAGCAAAGGAAACGTTCTGGCCGCCCCCCAAAAATATCCCCCTACACTAAGACGCCTTGGTCGAATTGAAGAACTTATGCAAGATTCTCAAATTTTCGTGATCGGCCAGGGTAGTGGTTAGAACTGGTTTTGTTTTTATTAACCGATTTTACTAACTTTCTAAAAATTACATAGGACATTTCTCTAATAATAAAAATTATAATAAAAACATATAAATTTACTATAAATTTCGAGCTGAAGATTTACTTCAACCTAATTCATTAACTTAAATTAAATTTTATATAGAACAAAGAAAGAAAAAAGCTATGTACTAAAGTTAAATGTTTTGTTTAATTATATGATTTTTTTTTTTATTATTAAAATAATTTATTCTGACTTTAGTAAACTTGTTTAATACATACTTTTACTTATATATATTTATTAAAATGCATTTTTTTAAACTTTTAATCAAGTAACAAGTTGTGTTAAAGTTAAAAAATTTTTTTTAAAAAACATTTTTTACTTAGTAAAAGGTTTAAGAAAATATATATAGTTGCATTTTTCTGAGTGCATTCTGTTAAAACTATAATAAAAAAATTTAAATTTTTATTTAAAAAAATTTTGTACTTATAAAAAATACAATATATAAAGTTTTTATAAGTTGAAACCAAATTATATTGTGTATTTACATATAATATTTGTATTTAGAAAGTATATATTTAGAAAATGCAGTTATACAGTATAATTTGTTAAAACTGATACTGTCAAAACTGATAACCTGTAATAATTAATAAAAAATTGAGCATCATAACTGTTCTATAAGTCAAATCTGATAATCTGTCAAATCTGATAACTGATATTTAAACATTAAATATTTATAAAATATCAGATTTGACAAGTAAAATAAACAGATTTGATTGGCTCAAATTAGCTTTTGTGTAATATATTATAAATATAAAAGCTAAATTTAACAATTATATTTGTTTATAGAGTATTAGTATTTCAAAACTGATAACCTTTCAAAATTGATACAAAAGCTTATTACTATGCATATTAGTTTAAACAGGTTATATTGTGTATATATAATTATATATATATATATATTTTTTACTTAGATAATCACACTGGTAGTTTTTTTATTAAGAAAATATTAATACTATTGCTAATATATATTATAAACTTAATTTTCAAGTTTTAATCTTTTAGCTATTTCTAAGAATGTTCAAAAGCAATCAAGCAGTAACAAGTTACTATTTAAAAAATTATTTTTAACTGCCATCCTATAATAATATTATCAATCTGATAACATTTTCTCATAAAAAACAAAAAAAACTAATTTAAATTAAACTAAAAAAGTTACAAAAAAAAAAAATAATAACAAAAATATTTAAGAATATATTTATTTATAATTATTCCAATAAGATTATTAATACTTTAATCTATATTAAGAATCTAATTACACTTTAATTTATACTAAAAGGATAAAAATTTTATATACATAATTTAGAATTACTATATATCTCTAATTTACTATAATTCTTTAATTTAAATTCTTTTTTGTTTTTATTATACTATATTTTAGATTATATATATAATTAAAATTCTTATTTTTAAGGGTGTGGGTCCCATAGCTTAATTGTTAAGTTCCCATACCTCCACAGTCAAGGTCAATGGTTCAAGTCTGGCTGGAGGCAAAATCAAAAAAATTTTAGCCTTTGTAACCTATAAGGAGCCAGTAATTGAACATGAAGCCCTGTGGTTAAGTCCAAGTGCAGTACATGATGGAAAAAGGA
>CAJVQA010011106.1:0-10937 GCA_910591915.1 Cetraspora pellucida
CACAAGTTCTAGCTCCATTTTATAGGTCTAGTCTTTACAGTAGCACTGTCGAAAGTTTGGGTTACCTCTCTACTCAGGTCTTCCAAGTGGGCTTCTATCCTCCTATCTGGTTCCTATGATTTATATGGCCTAAGGACTTATCTTGAGTTCACACTGCCCGGTACTAGTTTGTGTTTCTTCATACAATATTGCATGAATGCCTAGACCTTCCAGTCAGGCTGGTATGATACAGGTTACAGGTATTCTATCCCAACCAATCACAGAAGACAGTTAGCTATAACACAGAAAGAATTGCAAATGTTCACTATCACTGGATTTGAACTTTAGACCTGCCACTTGGGGGTTGACAATCTATCTACTTTACTAGGTCACCATACCCTTATCTTTTATAGAGTTTAAATATCACTTAAGATTATTTTGCTTATAAAAATTGCTGCATTTAGCATAATTCAGATATGATCCAAATTCATCTATTATTTATATTGGACCTATATAATACTATCACTTAAATAATATGCAATAAAATTTATAAAATCTTATACTTAAAATATTAAAATAATTTTGTAAACATTAAAGCTAACTTTGAACCTAAAATTAGATATACAAATTATAAAAAAAAAAAAAAGTAATATATGAATGTACATATCATACAATTGTGTTATATTATTTTCATATAGTGTAACCAGTAAAATTATCTGTTATACAAAACTATTATTTTTTTGTAGTGTAATCAGTGAAATTACCTCTGGTTAAACAAAGTTATTTACTAATTCAAATTAGTTTACTTAATATAATTTTTTATAAATTTAAATATAAAAAAGAATTACTATTAAGTTTATATATAATTTTAAAATAATATACTTTATTCTTAAATTTTTTAAATCTATAACTTATATTAACTTTACTAAATTATATTTAGATTTTTATTTCAATCTTAGAACTAATTTATCTTTGAGATAAACCTTCTAAAGCCTTCTAAATTTTTATTTACAACTAACTCAGACTTGCTATAGCTAAACTAACACTTGCAGTTAGAACTAATTATTAAATTATTATATTCTTATAAAGTTTATACAACCTTAATACTCTTTTTTATAATCTTACTAGTGTCTTATCTACTTTTGTAAGTTCTTTTATATTACTAATTTAGTAAGCTTTATATAATATGACTTTATATTTAAATTAATTAATAATCAGGTTGGTAAACTTCTTTTATTTAAGAGTTTTTATCTATACAAGTTATCTGCTTTAGATTTTTTTCTTCAAATTAAGATTTTTACAAATGTATTGTTAAAGATTGTACTATCTTTTTATTTAGAATTTCCAAATAAGACTTCTTATAAAGTATATATTTTTTAAATTTATTTATATAATATTGCATACTTCTAAAATTAATCTTAGTATAACTAAAATTACAAGATTATAATTTCAAATACCTTGTTCAAGTTATCAGAATAAGTTCATTTTTCAAAATTCTATTATCAGTAGAATTTGAACTTTGAACCTACTATTGAAGAATAACAACCTAACTACTATATTAGAATTATTATCTTTTTATTTATTTTTTTTTTAATATTAAGGTGATCTTTTTAGTCTTTTGACTTTTATTAATTACTTATTAGTATTGTAATTCAATGAACCACTATAGGAGAGTGTACAATTGGTTACATATGTAACTTTTCTATATTACCTATTTAAGAAATTCACCTAAAGGTTTCTTACTAATTGTCATACCTAACATTTCTATTTGAATGTTTCACTCTAAACTCTCTGAATCTGTAACTTGTATTAACTTACTAAGTTATACCTAGATGTCTAAATCAACATCTTAATCTTAAAACTAATTTATTTTCAAAATAAACCCTTAGAACCTTCTATAATTATTTTTATAATTGATCTAGGTATCACTATGACAGAACTAACACTTATGATTAGAACTTAATTATTAAACTACTATGATCTTGTAAAGTTCACTTAAACTTCAGTATTTACTTCATAACATAATCTTAGTACTTTAGTATATTTTTGAATTTTGTAATACTTCCAATTCAAATGGCTTGTGTAGGACTATAACCAGTTTATTAATATATTAAGTTAGCCTAATATCAATTCATTCTAGCAATCTAATTGGTAATATTTCTGAAATTTCTAACTCAGAAGTTCTTGTTTGTTTAATTACTAAGACTTAGATATCTATTTTCTCAGGCTAATCTTTATAGTAACATTATCAAAGATCCAGTTATCTCTCTACTTAGGTCTTTTTAAATAGACTTCTTGTTACCTAATTTTAACAGATTTATATAATCACAAAAACTTATTTAGTGTTTGTATCATCCAATTGCCAGTTTGCATTTCTTTATATAATCACAAACCTTATCCTAAAAGATAATGTCATATAACTTACATGAATATCTCATAACCTACTAGTTATGCTGATATGATTATCATTACAGATATTCTAACTCAATCATTAGTAACAGTTACTGTAATACAAATATTATATTAGTGATTATCCAAATTTTTACTATTAATAAGATTTAAACATCCAACCTACTACTTGAAAACTTGACAACTTGACCACTTCACTAGATCATCACACCTTATTATTATCTTTTTATAAAAACCTATTTAGTTATTAAAATATATAAAAGGGGTGTAATGACCTAGTGAAATGGATAGGTTGTCAACTCCCAAGTGGCAGGTCTAGAGTTCAAATTCCAGTGATGATAAAAATTTGCAATTTTTTCTGTATTATGGCTAACTGTCTTCTGTGATTAGTTGGGATAAGATACTTGTAACCTGTGTTATATCAGCATAACTGGAAGGTCTAGGCACTTATACAATGTTGTACAAGGAAACACAAATCAATACCAGGTGGTGTGAACTTAAGATAAGTCCTTAGGCCATGTAAATTACAGAAACCAGGTAGGAAGACAGAAGCCTACTTGGAAGATCTGAGTAAAGAGGTAACTCGAACCTTTAACAGTGCTACTGTAAAGACTAGACTTATGAAATGGAGCTAGAACTTATGAAACTGGGCAAATATGCTGGTCTTTGAGAAGGGACTGGATGAACCAACCAAACCATCAGAATTTCTGGATTCCAAAAGAAAAGGGCACATGTCAACAAACATGTAAACCAAAGGTGTATAGTTCGACTTACCTTTCTGAACTATCTGGAATGACAGCTTGGTGGAACTTGAATTGAATACCAAAGTAGTAAGAATATATTATAAAGTCAGTACTGAGGTTGGGATAAATTCTACAAGGGCATAGTGGTTTAATGATACACCCTGACTGCCAGTATTGGTCTCGACC
This sequence comes from Cetraspora pellucida, assembly GCA_910591915.1. Lineage (NCBI taxonomy): Eukaryota > Fungi > Glomeromycota > Glomeromycetes > Diversisporales > Gigasporaceae > Cetraspora > Cetraspora pellucida. The sequence goes on from CAJVQA010011106.1 coordinate 3,318, forward strand.
ATAGCGATACCAGGTCAGTTGTAAGAATGGGATACAGAAGATTCTGAAAGATTTAGTACAAAGTTAAAGGTTTCTCATGTGAGTGAACTGCTTTAAAAACTTAATGGTCATGACATATTTTCACCAACATCAGCTGGGGTCATTAGTAAGCAGAAGTAGATAGATACAGAAACAGAGTAATTAAATAGAAAACCTACAAGCAGATTCCAGGTATGGCAACTAGTATAGAACCTTTAGGTGAACTACTTAAATTAGACAATAACTAAAGTTGTACGAGTAACTAGTTGTATACTCTTCTTATAGTTGCCTCCTGTGGTTGTAAAGCATCTATTAGCCAAATATACTACTAATAAAATCCTGGGTTACAAGTACTCACCTTAATATTTAAAAAAAAAAAAAATTAAAATATATAAAAAAATTTTTCTACAAACTTTTAAAATTTGACTTAGTTGAATTATAAAAACTAATTAATTTTATATAATCTAATAAAAACTTAACCAATCAAATTTATTTTTATAGGTGTGGCAACTTAGTAAAGTGGATAAGTTATCATACTCCCAAGTAGTAGGTTGTAAGTTCAAAACCCATCGATAGTGAAATTTGGATAATCATCTATGTAATATATAGACAGTATTATGGCAATGGCATTTTGTCGATCAGTTGGAATAAGATACCTATAACTATGGTCATACTAGCATGACTGGCAGGTCTGGAGCATCTGTGTAACCTGTTATACGGAGGAATGCAAACTGGTACTAGACAGTGTAAACCTAAAATAAGTCCTCAAGCCATGTAAATCTGTAGAACTAGGAAGTCAGAACTCACTTGGAAATTCTAAGCAAAGAAGTAACATGAATTTTCAACAGTACTACTGTAAAGACTAGATCTAGAAAATGGATATCAATGTGAAGGATTCAGGTGAACAAAAACCTTGGGTAAGAGGTACCACCAACCAGGCTGTTGGATTTTGGACCAGAGAAAAAGGATATTGAATCAGCCTCAATATACCAAGAACAGGTTACAGTTCTTCCAAACTATTTGGATTGGAAGTTTGAGTTCAAAGCAGATATATACTAAAAGTACTAGGGATATGTTATGAAGTCAGTACTAAGATCTGGGTAAATTCTGCAAGAATAGCCTGTGTTAGTATTCTAAAAATGGGTAGATAGTTAACAACAGGAGACCTTCTGTACCTTACTGGCAGATGACATATTCTGAAATATGTAATGGCTTGAAAACCAGTACAAAAAAGATAGGTACCATACTGTTCAGATGGTATATCAGTTAGGTATATACAGAAGGTTAGTTGGGGATTCCAATATGATAGGACAGATAATCAGAGGATTTAAATAGATAATCTCCTAGTAGGTTATAGGTACGACATCTAGTATAGAACCTTAGGACAAACTGCTTAAATAGGCAACCAAAAGTTGTATGTATGACTAGCTATACTCTCATCTCTGTAAAAATAGTTGTAATAACTAACCTGATATAAAATCAATAAAGTATCACCACAAGTATGGCCTTTAACAAAAAAAAAAAAAAAAAAATTTATTTTTATAATTACAGTTATCCTCCCATATAATCACCCTCTATAGAGTTACAAACTCTATATAATCACTTTTTTTTAAATCACTATTTTTTTATTATTAAATAACCTTCTATATAATCACAATAGGTTTATAATCACTATTACATATATTTTTATTTTTATAAAAATTTTTAATAATAAAACTCCTTTTATATAATCACATACAAGATGTGACCCGAATGCAATTTCTTCACTCAGGTCACCCGTATAACTTAAAACCTGAATCTGATCAATTTTGGATCATTTCAATTTGAGCTAAGCTGTTTATGAATATCACTTTGTTATCAATAATTAGTGAAATTTCCGCTCATATATTTAGCTGACGACAAGAATAAGCAATTTATAAAAAAGGGTTTCAAAATTAAAATAAGTACTGTAGCAGAAGGGTTTAAGAAATCAGATTTGTTTAAAATTTTAAAATCGCAAAATGTAGTATTAGTAGCTATATCAATAATAGTATAGTCAAATTTAATAAAATTATTGCAATATTTGTTTTTATGAGATAAAATTTTAGATATGTTATTAAATCAGTACTTTAATTTTAATCAACAGTTAATTACAGTAAATCACATTAAAAAACAATTTATTAAATTATATAGTACTGTACTGTATTACAGATTTCGCATATCTTTTATATAAACTTTCGCTGATATAGCAGGTCGCTAAATAAACTTACACTTATTATAAAATTGGTTTTGTAGCGAGAATGACCTTGTTTGCATCCTTTTACTCTTTTCACATCACCTTTTTTCCAATTCTGAACCACACTATATTTTATCCTTGGGCTTCACCACCACAAATTAAAACCGATGAGTATTCTTGGACATTATGACCTTCACTAGAATAGAATTTATAAATCATTTATTTTTAAACAAATACATTGCTTATTTTTTTTGAAATAGTATCTGAAAAATTTCTAAAAGCAGAAGCCTGATGTGTTGAAACTTGAATCAACAGAATTGTAAATTAAGGTTATTACATAATATGCAATCATCATAAAGTTTTTGCCACATCGCATTAAATAAAATAATTTTAAGAATCAGCCTCATAATCAGTAAAATTTAAATTTGTTTCTATATGCAGAAAAGCTTGATAATTTTTGTTCAAAAAAAAGATGCGTGACATAATAAAATCCGCAGATTCAAAGAATTTTACATAAGTATTATAAAAATATCAGGTTCTGGTTTTTTCTGATTCTTGGCACCCATCGTGACAACGACAAAGACATATCGGGAGCTAATAGAGCTATCAAAAAAACTATCAGATACTTGATAGCTTTATCAAGTATCTGATAGTTCTGTTAGCTCTCAATATGTCTTTGTTTTTGTCACGATGGGCACCAAAAATCAGAAAATTAAAATCTAATATTTCTAGAATACTTATTATATGCACTTTATTTCAACCTGTGCAAGTCTCTTTCGGTCATCATTCAATTTTAGATTAGCAAGTAAATAATTAAACAAATCAAAAATTATTTATACTTACTGCAGTTATATTTACTGATTAGATCAATTTAAACAAATAAAAAACTTGCAATTTTTAATTTTTCTTAATTTCCCACAACACTTTTTAATCAGTATCCGATTTGAATTTCTTATTTGGCATCACTTAAATTGATTTAAAAAGAAACCTGTAATTACAAATTTGAATTTCACTATACCAGACTTGAATTAGAAATTGTGCCGCATTGATAGTATTTTGAACATAATTAATCGCATTTGTATATAAAATAATCAGAACCTAATTTTCAGAAGTCCAGTGTGGCAAAATTTAAATTTGTATTTACAGGTTTTATCTTAGCCACACTTATATATAATCATTAAGATATGTTTCTTAAATGACCAAAAAATTCAATTAAAAAAATGAGAAAAAAAAAATGCAATAATTGGTGGTGTACATCAAACCTGTACGAATTTGAGGTTTAAATCATTTCAATATTACTCATGTGAACTTGACCAAACTATTATCGATCGTGCAAACTTGAAATCCAAACCATTATCTATCGTCATTATCAGCTTGTGAAGTGAAATCCAATTGTAATTTGAGATCTGTTTCTGTGTAATGCAAAATTTACCAAACAGAGCATATAATTAAAGCTTGTTAGTGATTAGAAAATCTGTAAATTAATTATCAATAATACTTATCATTACTATTCTTTGAAAAATATGATGTAAAAAAAAATAATAATAAATTATTTAGAAAAGGTAAAAATTTAAAATTCCAACCTACCATTACTTGGCATTGTTTCAAATAGATAAATTTCGTAATTGTAGTTGTCATTTAAAGATTAATAGGCCTTGTATGTACTTTAAATATAAAAGAGCCATTAGTTTCATAAATCACTTTAAATAAAATTCTTAAATGTCATCTAAAAATTTATCACAAAAAAGACTGAGAACAGCTGTTAGTGAACATTTGAAATGTGAAATATGTGAATATAGTCAAAATAATCCTAACACAAGGCAAATAGATATCGCTAACCATTTCAATTCTCAAGACCCCAACTTAAATTTGGATCGGACCACTATTTCAAAGATATTAAAAGATAAGTCAAAATGGTTAGCAGTTACAAAAGACCAATTAAGTTCTACAGTTTTTCAGCATAAAAAAGTGAAATATTCTTTATTGGATCAATCAATGAGACTCTGGGTTGAACAAATTACTAACAGTGAAGTGATTCTAATGGAATTAATGATTAAAGAAAAGGTGGCTTCTTTTGCAAATGCCTTGGGCCTAGGCGATGATGCTTTAAAATTTTCCAACGGATGGATTCATAAATTTAAACAGCATAATAATTTAAGAAATTTTAGATTACATAGAGAAGCCAGCAGCGTACCACTATCTTCACTTCTGGAATATAGAGAAAAATTACATAAGTTGATTGAAAATTATACATTGAATAATGTGTTTAATGCGGATGAGACAGAGCTATTCTACTGTATGGTGCCAGACCAAACACTTGCCTCCCGATCAATACCTGGATTTAAAAAGGCTAGTTATTATAAATTATAATAAATTTAATGATATTTGTTACCCATATAGTAAAGTTATCCAGTATATGAAAAATAGTATTACGAAAAATGTATTTACTATAATATTTGTGGCAATAATATTCTCTTGTATCTTGTGTATGTTTTTTTTATACATTTCTTGTAACATGATTAATATTTTTTATCTACTTATTTTGGGACTAAGTTAATTTTGAAACCCTCTTAGTTAGCTTACCATGATTTGTACCTGGGATTAATAAAGTATATTTCGTAAATATAATTGTAAAAAACTCAAGTACTATTTGTCACAAATTATAGTATATGTAAAATTGTGTAATAAACATTTTTGTTTAAAACCTAAATTGGTTTTCATAATAAATTTTAAGAAATTAGCAAATTTTAATTTTTTTTTTATATACTAGGTAACTTATTTACTAGTACAAATAAAATTTTCTTATTCTAAGCATTTTAATTTGCATAATAATTAGAATCGTTTACGGATCACTATTATACTAACATGTAACGCAACAGAAACCAAAAAATTAAAACCATTAGTAATTGGGTCTTCAGTTTCTCCTCGTGCACTTCATAATGTTAATTATGATTTTTTACCTGTTACTTATCATGCAAATTCCCAGGCATGGATGTGAAATGATATATTTTCTGAATGGTTAATAAATTTGGATCAAAAATTTCATCTTCAGAATTGCCAAGTCTTGTTGTTAGTAGATAATGCCTTATCACATTTTCATAACCAACCTAGTACCCATGAAACACATGAATCAAATGAATCAAATTCTGATTTAGATGAAGAAACATCTAATAATTCAGAACTTGAAGTAACAACTGTTTCACGTGGGAATCGTTGAGGTCGAGGTCGGCCAAGATTAACCTGAACTAATCAGAGTGCAAATAATAGTCATGATAATCATAGTAAACATGATAAACATAGTACTGATAGGAGTAAGGGTCATTATGGTAGTGGTTATAGTCAACCATATATTATTCCTGATTATTCAAATGTAGAATTAACTAATATTAAACTTGAATTTTTATCCCCAAATACCACTGCACACCTGCAGCCTATGGATGCAAGTGTTATCAAAAGTTTCAAATCCAAATATAAGCAAAAATATATCTGTTATATTCTAATGCAACTTGAAAACAATGAAGATTTAAAAAAGTTAAAAACTTATACCTTAGACTATCATCAATATAAATCAAGCAAATTAACATTTTAAAAAAAATTAATACCTTAACTTATATAAACCCATATTTTGATGTTATTTTGTTATTTAATAGTCAAAAAAAGCTTAAATCTTTTATTTAAATCATGAAAATAGTTTCAAAGTTCATCGAGATATGAGCTATAAAAATTAAGACATTAATTTTTTTTAAAAAAAATAGTAATTTGCTTAATTTCTATTGACACCTGCCTTTTTAGTTCTTTAATTGATAGGTGTTTTTTAATACTAATTATAGTTCAATTTTAATTAGAAAAAAGTTAAATATTAAGAACACTATATACTACGTATCTGAGTCTTGGGATGCCATTGAAGACCAAGTAATTGTTAATTGTTGGAGAAAAACCAGAATTCTATCATCAGTTTCCCGTGAAGAAATAGAAGTTGCTATTAAGAATCAGGATATGTTGTTAGAACAGCAAGAAGAGGATGTTAATGACTTGGTAATAGACTTGATCTCTCAAGATCCAGAAATTAAAAGCCAATTAAATACATATTTAGACCTCAGTGATTTGCATATAATAACCGAGGAAAAGCTTGAAGATTTGAAAATTATTGAAATTGTTATAGATGAAGCAAATCAATGCAAAAATGGAGATCCTGATGACTCAGATGAAGAACAACCAGAAATTTCTATTTCAGAAGGACTAATGAGTTTAAATAAATTTATTAGTTTTTTTGAACAACAAATTGATGCAGATTTCAAAGCTGAGGATCTTAAAATTTTTCAAAAATACTTAGCATTGTTAAACCGAAAATATAGAGAATCTAAGTGCCAAGCGTCTATTAGTGATTTCTTTATACAATTAAATAATGAGGATGATTATGATGTATTGAGACTTTTTTTTTTTTATACACATATATGTACATTTGATATCACGTGTTTATTTTTATTAAGGAGAAAAATTGTAGTAACTTGCGTGATAATTATAAATAATCCTCAGTATAAAATATTTTGAAAAAATTTTCTTTCGTAATTCGAGAATCAAGGCATTCGGTATGTTAAAATACTTTGATAAGTTCATTGTACCGAAAGTGTGAAAAAAAAGCCCAATAATAAAAAGTTGATCAGTTTTAGGCATCAATATTGCAAGCCAAAATCGCTTCAAAAAAAAATTAAAAGTTTACCTCTAATAAAGTAATTAAACATAATAGTTTCTCCTTAAGTCGTCAATCGAAAAGTCAATATGATCTACATGAATGTGTTAAGATATGCGGATCAGTTAAATAATACTGTCCACACTCAAATCCTGTGACATAATCCAATACTCGTGATCTAGCTTTATTCGAAACTTCGATACTGCATGATTAACATTATAATGGTTTAAAGAGTACTCTAAAGTAATTGCACTCTGAATTTTAGAGTACTGGTAAGTACTTTAGAGTACCTATAGAGTACGTTGTAAAAATGGTCCGGTCCATACTCAATTAGAAGTAGGTCCTAGTACTCTAAATGATATAACCGGTACGGTAAGTATTACATTTAATATAAATTAGTGCCGCTCAAGGAAAACCTGTCATCGGATTTTCAATTATATTTTGTACTAGATACAATCTTTAACAAATTATACTGACTTTGACCGATACAAATATAAATGAAAGCTCGATGACAGGTTTTCCATTGACGACACTCAAATAATCCAGTAATTTGATCAACACTAATTATAGTTTGTGTCTATTATTGTAAAGTCTGATACTTACAAGTTTTCCCTGTACAGATTATTGTCATTTAGCAAAGATATATACATTATTACATACTCGATCATTATCGAAATCAAAAACTTATCAAATTGGC
>CAJVQA010011107.1:0-10935 GCA_910591915.1 Cetraspora pellucida
GATGTTTGTATATTTCATATTGGAAAGGTTGAATAGTATGATGTTCATGCAAAATAGGATCAGAAAGGTTAGTGTATCTATGTAATTTAGTTTTGTTTTAATTGATAGATATTTTGAAGCTATTTTTAAAAGAATGTTTTCAAAGATAGGATAGGAAGTTTCCAAGTGTTATAGGATTATGTATAATAGATAGATTGTATGATTGTAGGAATTTGTTGTAGCATGTATTTGTTTCTGCAGAAGGTGAGATGTTGAAAGCAGAAACTTGAGGGGTTGGATTGTCTTCTACAGGATCGTTCACCATTTGAAGCTCAGCTCATACAGCTGTGGAGGGTGCTATAACCTGCTCTGTACATTGAGACTGACCATTATTTACTTGGTCCTTCATGTAAACTTATGTTTTTTGTTAGTTGCTATAATGATATGTTTATATAGCTATTATATATTTTTAAGATTTTTGACATTGTAGAGGTTTTCTAAAAAAGTTATGTTTCTTGTATTCATGCAGTAAGATTGGATTAATAATGTAAAGATAAGTTAATGTTAAAGTTATATGTTTTATTAATTTAATTAATCAAACTTTATATATTGTTAGATATTGTAATGCTATAATAAAGTGCTTTTAATATAATATATTATATATTCAATAGTTTTAAGATCTTTATATAGTTGTGTGACTTTTGATGTAAAGATATAAAAAAGGTTTTTAGTAGTATATTTTTTATTTGAAATATTTTAAGAGAAGCTTTAATTATACAAGTATTTATTTCATAGTATATATATTTAAGATTTTCTGTAGTATCTGTTGTTATTAGTATTTAATATTCTGTTATATTAATTTTAACTTAATTTGCAAATATTTTTTAGTTTTTTTTAGTTATTGATTTGTAGTTGTATATTTTTTTTTACATCTGTTTTAATTTCTAAATATAAATATAACAAATAAAAATCTCTAAGTAAATATTAATATTTGGTAATTACTGTTAGTTGATAATAATGTGTTGTTAAGTTTAAATTTGTGTAAGTGTGAAATTAATAAGTTCTCTGTTCAGATATAGTTATCTTATTTTGATATTTAATACTTGTCATATTCTATATGAATTATTAAAGTAGTTAGCCAAATTATATAAGTTAATACTATATAGGTAGATTAGCAGTTATAATTTAATAGCTAATGAAATTGTAGTATTATTATTAATATTAAAGTCATTAAAAATAATAGGATGCAGATTAGTAACTAATGCTTGCTGTATTTATCCTTTTACTTTATTCTATATTGCTTTTTAGTTTAAAGAATTTGTTAAAAAAAGATAAACTAATTTAATTCTAAATTTGTAATTATGTTTAAAAAAATTATTAAATGTAATAGCACTACTATTGTAAGTAAGTATATTGTAAATATAAAATTCAATATAATTTAAAACCATAATATATGTTTTCTTTTTTAGATATTGAAAAATTGGTTTAGTAGTATATATAGTATTGTGTATTAAAGAATTTAATAAAGATTTATTTGAAATTTTTATTTTAGTAAGACTTACTATATGTAAGTTATAAGTTAGACAGTATTCTTTTTATAATAGTCTCTTTTTTCTAAAGTTATATTTTTGTATATTATGTGTTGCATTTCTGAGTTAAAGAAAAAGATCAGTTGTAAGGTTTTTATATAGTAATAATGTTGGTGTAATTAGTACTTGTATATAATATGTTGTTTTATATAATAATAAATCTGTTGTTGCAGATTTAATATTTTGTAACTTTAGTAGTATGTTGTTTTAGAATAAATAGTTAAAATTAGAATAAAACAGGTTATTATAAGATGGTATGTAACTAAAATTAGAAATATTTGAATTAGTATCAGATTGAAATAATAAAGTTGATAAGTTGTTAAATGCATTATAGTAGTATATACTATGCTTTTAGTTAATAGTTTAAAAAAGTTCAAGATTTAATTGAGATAGATGACTAAAAACTGATGATCTGAAAATGTTGATATAAAGAAGACTGGTGTTTATGTGTTTATTTAAGTTAAATATTCAAATAATATCAAATAACTTAAAATAGTAGAATAAAATACTTAGATAAAGTTTAAATTTAAATAGAAGGTAATCTTGTGTTTTACTATAGTTATTTTTAATAAAAATAGTTAATATATAATTACAAAAGTTATTAGAGAAGTAGTCAAAGCTATTAATATATTATAAAAAGAAATAATAGTTTATAAATAAGAAAGCAATAGAAATATAGTCATAATATTGTTTAGCAATAGTAATATTATTATATAGTTTCTATTAATTAAAAATAGATATAGTTAAGTTTATTATTCTTAATAATTAAATTGATATTTGATATATTATTGTTTGTTGAAAAAAATTTAGAAGAAATAATATAAAAGATAATAATTGTAGCTTGATAGTTGTAAAAAAAAGTAATTAAGTAAAGGTTAAAAATTGTGTAATAAGTGTATATAGTATTTACTATAGTTAAGTTTGATAAATATTATAAGTGTATAGTTAAAATTGTTAAGTTGTAAAAAGTTATAATAATGAATATGTTTTAGAAATAAGTTAAGTGATTGTGGATATAAAAGTATAAGTAAGTTTAAACATACTAGTTATTAATTATAACATGTATTTGGATTATATAATGCATTGTGAAATAAGTTTTGTAATGTTTTATTAATATAAAATAATGAAATAGAATTCAAGTAAGTAAAAGATTCTTCTGTGGATTTACTTACCATATACTAAGCTCTCATAACTTCAAAGAGTACTATAATCTGCTCTATGCATTAATTCTGACTGTTATTAACTTGGTTCTCAAATAAATGAACTTAATTACTGTTTACTTATATATTTTTTTCTAAAAATAGTCTATATTCAATAAAAGATATTATAATTTCAAAAGTGATAGCTGCATTTATAGGTTTTACAGAAGATTTAATTAAAAAGAATTGTAGAAGTAAGTAGATGAAGAAATATCTTGACTAAGAGTTTCAGTATAAACTAAGCTTTTATTAGTTTTAGTTTTGTTTTTAAAGAATTTTAAATTTAAAAAAAAAATCATTTTTAAATTTTTTAAGTAAATGAAATTTAAATTTAAATTTGTCTTAAAGCAGTTTTTAAGCTTGTAAATAAATTAAAGTTTTGTATTTTTCAAAAATCTTTAATATTAAAATAGTTTGTTGTTTAAGAATATAGAAAATAGTTAATTATTTTAGCAAAAAAGTATATATTAACTGGCTTTGTTCTAATTTTAATAATAACTTAAAGTTTATTATGAATATAAATTTTATTATTTTCTGCAGCTGCTTTAAAAAAAATATAAAAATAAGAATAAAAATCAAAACTACAATATATAGAGTTTTTAATATTGTTATTATTTTTAGTAAATTCTATTTCTGCTTTATCTGCAAGTTTGTAAAACAAAGGTAGAGATATAATATTAAGAAAAATGACTTGATATTTTTGATTTTTGTTAAAAATAATAAAATCAAGTTTAGAATTAATTTAGCTGGTTGTGTTGTTATTAGAAGAAATAGCAAGAAATTTCTTAAATAATTTATAAATTAAGTCTGTTAATAAGTTTTCAAAATTGTGCTTAGTATATAAAAAGAAAAACAGTACAAAACTTATTTTTGTTATATAAGCAAATATGAATGTGAAATAAATCAGCTTTAGTACAAAGTAATGAACATTCTTATAAGGAGTTAATTAAAATAATTTTAAAGTTTAAAAAAAGTAAGCTTTTGTATAACTCTGTAAATTCATATTTGATGTAGTTGAAGGTTTTGGTTTTATTAATATTAACAAATTGTTTTTTATTATTTGCAAAAAACAATTTAAACTATAATTCAAAATTAGGTTTAAATTTTTTAAGTAAAAAATATGAAAAGTTTGAAGGAATTCTTGTTTAGGAATATTAAGAGATATATTAATATTATATTTTTATTATTTTGTGTTTTGAATAAGAGCTGGCTAATAGACTTTTTACTAATAAAATAGTTTAAAAAAAAAATATAGTAATATATTAATTGTTTTGGCAAATTTTGAGAGATCAATTGTTTGATATTTATTATAAAAATAAAGATAAATTTTAGCCAAATTAATTGCTACTTGAAAACAGTTTTGTAGTATATAAGGAGAAATAGATTTGTGTAACAAAAGAATTTTGTATAGTTAAGTTTAGTAAAAAGAGTAGTAGAGAATTTATGAAGTAGAACATTGAAAGTTGAATATAAGATATCAAATATAATAGCAACTGATATATTAATATTTAAATTATATTAATAAATAATATCTGTAAGAAACTTGAGTTGGGTTTTGGCCAGAGTTTTAATAAAATATTTGAAGCTCTATTTTGAAACTGATTCATCTTTAGTTACAAGTTTAATAATTTTTCTGATATGAAATTATAAAATAAGCTTAAATAAATTTGAAAATTTGTTGAGATAATGGTATATTGAAATTAGTTTTTTTTTTTTTTTAAGAGTAAGAACTGACTTCAGTCTTTATTGAACAATTTAGTATTACATTAATTAAAATAAGTTACATAAATTATTACATGGATCTATAGCAAGAACTAATTTATCTTTTGCTTAAAACTCTACTAAAGTAGGCTGTCAAACTTCTTCTAGGTTTAGTGTTGCAATGTAGAATATAGATATGTTAGTAGTAAAAAAAATAGTTGCCTATTTTTTATATTTTGTTATAGGCTGTTTGGTCTGTAGCTAGGTGTTCTGAAGTTGGGATTGTTAGTATATCTGTTATTAGGCCATTTTGATGTACAGCTTTGCATCTTTTGTTTATATTTGTTTGTAAATATTATTTAATATTTTACAAAATAAAGTAACAAGGAGAGTTGTTTAGAATTAGGTCTTGTAGCCTAAGAAGGTTATATGTGCTGTTTGATGTTTAAAAGGGTTGTTGTAATAAGGTAGAAATGTTTTGTAATTTGATTTTGATTTAGTAAAAAATTTGAAAGTAGTTTGTTAAATTACTTGGTTTAAAGATATAAGGTTTGCTGTGCATTTGAGCCAGTAAAAGTTGTTTTCAGTGTGTATAGAGCAGCAATTGCAAGTATAATTGGTATATGTTTTAGATTTTCTATAGTATAGGTTTAATAGTGTTAGTAGCTTATCTAGTAAAAATTTGAATTTGAAACTTTTTAATTATGTGTATTTGAAATAGGTAGTGTAAGTGTTGGGTTTGTTGTTATAGTTAAGAAATTTATATGTTAAGTCCTAATTAATGTCTTCTTAGATATTATTCTAATGTTTAGTTCTATTAAAAGCATGCTATTTTGCTGTATTTGTTGCATTTTGCAAGTGTTAAATAAAATAATAAGTATTGTTTTTAATCAATGTATTGTTTAAATAAGGTAGAAGTTGTTGTTATCTAATGCATAAAGTTGGATATACAGTTTGTATTGTTGTATGTTGATAAACAGGTAGATTGTACTTTTATATAAGGAGTTGTTGTTAGAATCCTCAATATAGGTACCTTTAAATTTGGTGCCTTTGTGAGCAATTACAGTCTATAGTAGTAGTTTGAGTAGCCAATAATTGTATTTTTGAAGGATAAAAATAGAATTTGGTGTTGGTGCAAGAAAAGAGTTGATATAATTAATTGTTGGTTTGTGGATCATATGAACTATTACTTGACAATTTTGTGAAGCTATTATTAGAATTGTTATAATTCCAATAAGGTATTCTGTATTGTAGAGAGCAATATATAATTTGTAATAAAAATGTTATATTAGTTGGTATAAGGGTCCAGACAGATTGGGCCTGTAACTGTGATATATTTGCTTGAATTATAGTTGCATAGAGATATAGTAAAGTTTTTTGGCCCGTGAGTTAATTGTGATAAGATGAAATAGTCATATACTAGCAATACTTAGTAAAAATATTTGGTGCAGCAAATTGTATTAAGTAGTTGAAGTAGTAGACAGTTGTGAATTTTGGTGAGTAACTAAGATAGTAGGATTTTTTTTTTTTTTGTTAAAGCCTATACTTTGTGGCAATACTTTATTGACTTTTATTAAGTTAGTTATTACAACTATTTTTACAGAAATGAAAGTATAACTAGTCAAATATGCAACTTATGGTTGCCTATTTAAATAGTTTGATCTAAGCTTTTATTTAGATGCTGTACCTATAACCTACTAGAAGTTATCTATTTAATCACTCTGATTATCTGCTCTGTTATAATGTAATCCCAACTAATCCCTCATATATACCTAACTGGTATACTATTTGAGCAGTATTGTACTTATCTTTTTTGTACTAGTTCTTAGGTCATTATACATTTCAGAATATATTGCCTGTCAGTAAGATGCAAGAAGCCTTTTGCTGTTAACTATCTACTCATATTTAAAACATTAACAAGGGCTAGTCTTACAGAGTACACTTAGACCTCAACACTAACTTTACAACATATCTCTAGTACTTTTAGTATACCCTTGCTTTGCCATCAAACTTCCAATTCAGATAGCCTAGAAGGACTATAACCTGTCTTTAATATATTGAAGCTAACCCAATGTTCTTTTCGTCTGGTCTGAAATCCAGTGGCCTAGTTGATAATACATCTTACCTAAGGTTCTTGCTTATCTAATTTCTTTATATTAGTATCTATTTCCTAGGTCTAGCCTTTATAGTAGTACTATTAAAAATCTGTGTTACCTCTTTGCTTAGAATTTTCAGTAAGCTCTGACTTTTTAGTTCTATAAATTTACATGGCCCAAGGACTTATTTTAGGTTTGCACCACCTAGTACTGATTTGCATTTCTCTGTATAACAAATTACACAGATGCCCCAGATCTGCCAGTTATGCTGGTGCAACTATAATTACTTGCATTCTATCCCAACTAATCAACAAAATGCCATCACTATAGTACTGTCTATATATTACATAGATAATTATTTAAATTTTACTGTTGATAGGTTTTGAACTTACAATCTGCCACTTGAGAAGATAACAACTTATCTATTTTACTAAATTGCTACATTCTAAGATAATAAATAAATGTTGAAGTAATGTTTTATTTTTTAAATATAATATAGTTAGTGTATTAAGTTTATAATAATACTGTATTAGGTCATTAATATCTGTTTAGAGAATCTTGGAACTAGATAATTTAATCACAATATACTGGAATGCAGTAAGTGTGATTATGCATTGCTGATTAGTATTAGCAATGCATGTATGTTTGTATTGTAGGCATTTAGCAAGTGATGCTTTGTGCTATAGTTCAGGTGGTAGTAGTCAATAATGTATTATGTATATTGTATTGTTTGTATTAGAAGTTTTTGTATTTTTCCTATAATTGGTGTATTTTTAATTTTGCTAAGAACTCAGATACTTCTTTTTAGTGCTATAGAGTTTGTACTAAATAAATTAGGCGTGATAGTGAAGATGTATAATATTGTAAATGCAAAGAAGATATGTTGAAGTTTCTGAAACCACTTAGAAATTCTTTTTCTTGGATTTATTATATTTTGTATACAATATACTGTTATGAAAAAAGCTGTGTATTTGCATAATTAGTAAGTTTTTTAATATCAAAGATGTTTTTTTTGTTGGTTAGTAACTTGATTTGTATCAGTTTGGTACAGTATTTGATTAATATATTAATTAGAATGCCTTTGTATATAGTTAGTATTTGCTATAGATTAGAAAGGTTCTAAATATAAATTTTAAGTTAGTGTGCTGTTCTAATAGTTTGGACTATAAGTGTATTATAAAACTTTGTAGGTAGTATATAATTTGAAAAATGTAAAATGTTAGATAAAAATGTTACTTGTTGAAGATATTATAATAGAATTTTGATTAATGGAGCTGTTAGTGAATTATTTAGTTATATATAAAGAAAAGAGATATAGTTCTGTGTTTGGAGGTCTGTTAGACTGTATAAATTGTATATTTGATAATGAAATATATATTAGAAAAAAAATAGAATGTTATATATCAATTGGTAACTAAAGAATATATAATAATATAAATCACTTCTGCTAATTTATAATAATTGTGATACTAATTGATATATAATAAAAAGAATATAAATCAATATATAACTGAAGCAATTATAATCGATATATAATCCAAATAATTAGAATTCTGTTAGATAATTTATTAATTATAATTGCTTAGGTTATATATTGATTATAATTGATAGATAGCCATAAGCTGATTATAATTGATATGTACTGCTATACTTATAATATTAGAATTGATATACATAAATCATTATATTAAATATTACAGTGATTCATTTTTATATTTATTAACTTAAAGTGAATAAAATTTTAATAATTAAATTAAATACAATTTATTTTATATATATAAGATACATTTTGCATACAATATATAAAAAATTACTAAAAAAAACAATACAACTAATAAATTCCAAACAATTCATTTTGTGCATTCTGCAAAAGAATTAAAAAATTACTTCGGAACAGGAGAGTTGTATTTAGATTAGGCTTAGTGTTGGAATTGCCCTGCATTGATTGCATCTGTATTGACTGTTCAGCTTTGTTAAAGCCTAAAACAAGCTTATTATTAATAATTATATTGGCTGATTCTTGATTAGGACCACCATTATCAAAGTCATTTTAGTATAATAAAGGTTAATATTCATTTTGTAGTTACAATTAATATGTTACAAATACTTAACAAATAGGCACTATATAATACTTAATTTGACTTTCACTACAAATGATATATTTTAATTAGATATTTAATATAATGTTATATATGGCTAGTATAAAGGCACAATGATGGTTTGTGAAAGTAGAGGCAGCAGCTAATTAAATACAGTTCTTGCAATAATTGTAACTCAGAAAATACCTTTATTATTTTAGTTATAGAGCACATAATAGCAATTAAACACTTTTTGACTTTGCTTCCATCTTACTATATCCTTAGCACTAGCATTGCTTCTGAGGCAAGAAAGCCTTTTGTAACCAAATACATTTCAAATTGTTAAATGTATATTCTGCAACACTAAATTATGCAGGTTCTTTATTTTTTGTAAAAACTATTGGAAATTGAGCACTATAAAAAATGCTTAGACCTATTAAAAATAATTGATAATAATATAAAATAATATACACAGATGCAAATATTATTGCTTAACCGAGAACACTATATACTATAGAACTAGTTTGCAAAATAGTTAGCACTTAAGTTTGCTATGAATTTAGAAAACTTTTCATTCAAGTAGTCTTTAAAAAACTCTTTTATTTCATCTTAGATAGGATATATTACATGTGGGAAAAGAAGTTTGACAACACTAATATATATTTTTTATAAAAATGTAAAAACAAAAGCATTTAGAATATGTTAAAAAAAAAAGTGCTTAGAATATGCCAAAAAAAAAGTGCTCAAAATATGTCCTTGCTTTCTATAATACTTATGTCCTACACTTTGAGTAAAAGATCCTTACCTTAAATAACTTAAGTGCCTGAATGTTTCTGTGCCATATTTCATTACTTAGATCTTGAAAATTATTCTTAACTGCCTAATCAGAAGGTATATTTAGCAGTTTTGAATAAAAAGATGTTTTCAGTTCTTAGCTTCATAATGATGATGACTTAAATAAGCTCAAAAAGATAACAAAAAAAAAAAGTTTCAAAAAAAAAATTTAAAAATTAAATCAAATGATTGGTATTCAAAAATCAAAAAAAAACTTTTTATACAATCATAATTATGTGAATGATTTTGATTGAAAGATTAATAATCAGGTGATGCTAATCTTTCATGTGTTTGCTGCAGCTGCTATAATAATGATTACAATGCATAACATGAGATAGATTAAGAAGGTGATAGTTGTCTAGAATAAGTTTTTTAAACAAATTGTCTGGAAGATAATAGTTGTCTAAAAGAAGTTTGTTAGGCAGATTGTTTGGATTATCTAAATTGTCTTGATTGGATTGGAAGAGATGATTGATATTGCTTACTTCTACTACTTATTACAGAAAAAGTATTATTTGCACTTCTTATAGATCTAGTGAATTTGTTAGAATCAAAGTCATCATTATAAGATGGTTGAGATAGTTAATGAGAACTAGCAATATTATTTGAATTATAATAAGAGCAGATTGTATTGGTAAGGACAGTTAGATAATAAAAGGATGGGTTATTATTAGAGTTATTTTTATTTTTAAAATTTTAAAAAATTATCTTTCAGGCACTAAAGTTATTAGACTTATATAGCTAAATAAAATGCTTTAAATAATTAGTAATAAAAATAATATCTAATGATGTTAATTATTATATAAAAATTAATAAAGAAAGTATACTTATCTTATTTGTGTTTTTGTCATTGCACTTGTCATGACAATCACTGAAATTTAATGCATATATACATATGATTTCTTAGTAAAATTTTTAAATTTGAAATATTATTAATAACATAATATAAAGTTTATTTTTATATGTCATTTAATTAATTGTTATCTTAACTGTTACAAGGATTCAGTCAAATTTGATAACATCAGAACAAGCAATGATGTAATCACTGACCTCCAAAACATCAAGCTGCATATTCAACAACACTTTGACCAATAGACATCCTTTCAACATACCAACCAACAAATCTTTGAATCTAACTGGAGAGAAGAATATAACTGCAAAATACACATCAACTCTGCATAGTACAATGATATTATCAAAGAATTTACTATTACTAAAGTAACTGAAACATTATCTCATCTTCCAAATAACAAGACTTGTGGCCCGTCTGGCATCAGTTATGAAATGTTAAAACATGCAGGTGTACTCTTTTTTCAAGCAATTACAGCTTTTCTAAATAGATGTATTACTTCAAACCAAATCCCAAAGCAATGGAAAGAGGATAGAATTTTTCCAATTTCCAAAAAACCTATCTTTGACTGCAACCTAATTAATATCAGGCCTATTAGCTTTCTTGAAC
>CAJVQA010011108.1:0-10935 GCA_910591915.1 Cetraspora pellucida
AAATTTCTGGGGCAACCCAGTAAGTTTTCCTAAAATTGCCAGTGAAAAAACCTGCAAAGAGCAAGTTTTTGTTTTCGTTTTATGCTTGTATCTCAGTGAGTTTTGATCCAGTTTTAACAAATTATATATCAAAATGTTGGTCTCAGTAAGCTGAACAACTTTTGAATAGGTAAGAAGATATATTTAATTAGTAAATTATGTGTAAATGAACAAAAACCAAAGACTGTGTTTTTGGAACTTTTCTTAGCAACCAAGTTTTATTAGGGAATAAAACACAGCCGCCTAGAAGAAAAAAAGTGTGCTGGACAATTTTACTTAAGAGCTTAAGTAAGGTTTACTTAGTAGAATGTTGAGAAATAATCAAATGTGTTTTTGTAGTTTTGGTATAAGTAATCTACGGAAAGAGTTACTCCTTACATCCTAATTTTAGCTTTTTTTAACTAAAACTTTATATATAATTTTAAATTTTAGTTAGTCAAAATTAACAATTTTTTGAAAGAATATTATTATTATCAACTTTTATATCAAGTAATTAAAATAAACATATATATTTGAAATAACCTAAAGATAATTTTATTATATAACAATACAGTATGTTTATTATTTATTAAACTGTATTCTAGGTAAATTTGTTTGAAAAATTAAATTGTATTTAGTATTTTTTAAATAAAAATAATAATTTATTAATAATATAAGATATACTTTGCTTATAAAAGATATTCTTAAAAATATATTTTATAAATTTTATTTCAAAATATTAATAAACTTTTATATATTAAAATTTTAAAGATATATTTAAAAATTTTTACTATTAAAAATTTTTTATGATTTTTTAAAATTTTATATATTTATGAAACTAAAAAAAAAATTTATACTTTATACAAATCTAAATTTTTATAAGTAAATTACAAAAGGGTTACTAATAAAAATTAGTATTCTTTATATAAACTAAAATATTATATTAAGAACTATAGGCTTAAAATTAATATTTAAAGAGTTTATTAAAAATTTGTAAATAATTTTTTTGATTAAAAATTTTTTCTAAATTTGTTTATTTTTAGCTTATAAGTAACATATAATTTTTTTTTATAATATAAAATTAAATACTACTATAATATAATTTTTATTTTCAAATATTAAATAAAATTTTATTTAAATATTTTAAAATTTAAAAAATATAGATTATAAGCATATTTTTAATAATTTTTTAGACAAATTTGTCTTAAAAAGCTTATAAATTAAGAGATAAATTAATATTTTTAAATTTTAACTCAAAATATACAAAATTTTCTTATTAAATAGCTTTAAACACTATCTTTTTTTTTATTTATTATAATAAATAATAATTCATATTATACAAATCAATTATAATTATTATTGTATTGAAATACTTATAAATATTATATAAGTATAAAATATAATTTGTAGTCTTATCTAATATCTTCTTAAATATTTATATTAATATTACAACTACAATCAGAAACCTTAACTTTATTACTAATTCCAAATCTATACAAACCAAAAATTGGATACTATTCATTATATTAACTATCTTAAACATCTTAAAAACATTATTACTACTTTTCACAAAATCAAATCACACTCTACAGACTCTTTTTACAACCAAGCAAATTCACTTACCAAACAAGGAACTACAAAACTTATTCTCAAAATTAACAACTCAAAATTTAATACTGCAAACTATTTTATATAGAATAACTATCTAATCTCTTTTAAATTTTATAACTTCATCAAAAACTCTATAACTATTTATGAAATTACTAAATAGTCAAACTTAAAATTTTTCTATAACATCACAAATATCAAATGATCATTAAAATTTAAAATCATCTCTTTATTTGAAAATAATTCACAAAAATACTCTTTTTATATTAAAATTCTTATTAATAACTTATTAACTATGCAAAATCTTAATATCTGTTACCTATATCTCTATACTACTTCAAATTGCTTTTGCTATACAAATACTGAAGATACTTTTCATTTATTTTTTTGTCATAATAATACTATGAACTTTCTATAATTACTTAAAAATACAATACAAGATACTCTAATATCACTAAAAATTACTAACATAACTTCAACAACTTTACTAAATATTCTTTTAGATTTTACATTCACATACCAAATTCTCAATTTAAACATATATTATATATCATTACTGGAACCTTTATTTCCAGTGTTTGCATTTGGACTATGTTCAATGCAATTTTTAATTAGATATGGACAAATATAGATATGGACTAGTCCAAATCGTGTCCATGTCCAAATAAAAAAAGTATATAAAATGTGATTGATCATGTGACTATAAACCAATCATATTCCAGAATCTATTAACATTTCGATACTTAATTACTTAAAACTTTAGCATCCAAAGTTGGATATCTGAAATTTTGCTTTTTAAACTTTGTCTCTAACTATTTGTTCTCTTAACTTATTGCAATTAACTATTTGACTGCCAATTGTTGCAGCAGTATTAAGTGAAATAATATCGATATATAATAAAACAGTATTTATTATAGCATAAATCATTGATCAAAGATATGCAATTCGACCTTCTATATTTTATAACAATTTAGAGGTAAATTGACATCTGATTTTTGGTTGATAGTTAAAGCTATAATCAATAGTTAGAAAAATTATAATTGAAAATTTTTTTGTGCAAAGTATACAGGTTTGCAAAAATTTTCACAAGTATAAAATATTGATTTATATATTTTTTTTATTATATAATTATATACAACTATTATAGTACTATTATTTCATAATTACTATGTTAATATCAAAAAACTAGAGTGACATTAAAAAACCAGGATACTAAAAAACTTGAATGATATTAAAAAACCAGAACACCAAGAAATTAAAACAGTACTAAGAAACTAAAACAATACCAAGAAACTAGTACAATACCAAGAAACTAGAGCAGTACCAAAAAACTAGAATAATATAAAGAACTAGAGACATCAAGAAAACACATAAAAAGAAAAAGTAAACAGATTTGTAAAAGAAAAATTAAATAAAAAAAAGCTAAAAAAAATATATATATATATATATCAGTATATACTTATGTAAGTCTGCTAAAAAAAATAAAAAAAAATAAAAAAGAAGATTAAAAAAAAACAAAAAAGAAAAGATCACATTATTATATATTCTAAACCATAAATGTTAACAATAAATTTTAACAATATGTTTGTATAAACTCTGCATATTATTATTACATATTGTTAAATCCAGGAGCTTTAATTTGAACACAATTCTGCAAACCCACTGTGCTGATATGATTTTTCCAGTAATCAATCTAAAATCGGATATCAATTCCCCTCTGAATTGCTATATAAATATTCAAGACCAAATAGTGAGTAGAGTTTGGAACTGAATTCGACCTTCGAATTTAAATCTGATTTCCTTCGTATCTGATTTAAATTCGTATATAAAACCAATATTCTGAATCTGCAATATTCACATTATCTGCACAAACTCATAAAAAACAAAAGTATTCTATCATTGTTTTTAAGTAATTGGATGTTTTTGTCACCAAATGTATATATATATGTATATATGTACATAGAATGATGCTAGGTACAACTTAGGCACAACTGAATATTATCGAATAAATTCAGATTAAAATCCGATGTATATTTTTATTAATTAAATTTAATATGAATCGAAAGGTGAAATCCAGTTTCAAACTCTAATAGTGGGTGGAAATTGGGACAATTTTTTTTTACATAGATGATTTTAGTTTTTTTTTAAGTTGATATTTACTAACATTCGACTAAGTCAATTGTTATATGTTCAACCAGTGAATATTCAACATATAGTTTAATAGATAGAAGATAGTAAATGTATTATTTTTTGGTTATTAAATTTTTATGCATTTTTTATTTAATTTGTATACTAAAATAATAAGTGATCTTTTCTATTACAATCGAGCAGCACACCTTTGACACAAAAAAAATTAATAATCATAGCTAGAGATAGGCTTGATCAGCTTAGCATTTTATAGCTGACCGAACTCATCCCTAATCACAGCTTCAAGTATTTTTTTTATGATAAATCTTTTCATTTGATAAGCACATTGTTGGAGATGCTTGAGAATAATCTAAATTAATCTATTAGTTAAATCTGTGCTTTTACAATATTTTTCTATTGTACTTCCAATTTTATAGTTACCCTGAGAATATTACGAATAGATGAGGTAATGAAGAATATAAATCGTAGTTAAAAATTGTGAACTGCATTACTAATATATAAAAAAAGACTAATTCAAGTTTAATTTTATGGTAAAACCTTATTAAAGAACAGCAAGATGTCTTTGATTATTAAGAAATAGAACTAAAGAATGCCAGCAGTCATAATCGTATATAAAAATAAGGAGCATGAAAGACTTACTATTAGCCATAAATTCCCTCTAACTTATATAGTAAGGTTTTAGAATTTAATTATTAAAATCATTGATAGACAATATAAACAGGTATGAAATACTTACTATTAGCTATAAAATTCTCTTTAACTTATGCAGTAAGGTTTTATAATCAGATTGTTAAATAAATAACAATGAAATGTAAACAGATATGAATAAACCTTACAATTATTAAGAGATAGAATGAAATAATGTTATAGTCATGTATAAAGTAAGAAGTATAAAATACTTAATATTAGTCATAAAATTCTTTTTAACTTATTTAGTAAGGTTTTAGAATTTAATTATTAAAATTATTGATAATACAGCATAAACAGGTATAAAATACTTACAAGTCATAATCAAAGGTTTCAGGTCTTATTGTTAAATAATTTATGGCGCAATATAAATGATATGAATATTTATCGTTAATCATAAAATTGGAATAATATAACAAGTCATAATCGAAAGTTTCAGAATTTAATTGTTAAAATAATTAATAGTGCAACTTAAACAGTTTTAAAGTACTAAATGTTCTATTTTACTTTCTAATCTTATTTTTTTGGTTAATTTCGATCATACAATTTTATTACATATGAAAAAAGAGATTAGTAATTAAAAAGATACAAATCAAATAAATTGCACAAAGAATTTACAAAAAAAAAAAATTTGAGATTACATACAATTGAATTAAAAAAAAATATAGGAAAACAACCTCACCATCTGACTGACTTCATAATCGTATTTGATAAAAAAGCAAACGAAAGTAATAAATTTTGTAATTGTAAATGTTGTGTATCGGGCTCTTCATATAATGATGCAATGAAAATAAGTTTGCAAATACACAAGAGCTTGTTTGCCACTATTTAAAAAATTGTATTTATTTTAAGCAAGCTTATAGTGAATCTGAGCAAGCAGAAATTCTGGAAAAGTCTGATAAATTAAATAGAGAAGGTTAAGTAATTATTAATTATATTCATAATTTAAAATTACTTTTATTAATTGATATATTTAATTTAGATTTTTAAAAGAGTTCTGATAATAATACTATTCCAGATATTTCTTCATCATCATTAGAGAATTCTACATTTACATCAAATCAACAGTTTTCAAATAAAAAACATACAATTGATTGATATTGTTTACGACCTTTAAGTAAAGATCAACAAAAACAATTTGAGCAGCTTTTGCTTCAGGTGACTGTCTCATGCAGTTGGGCTTTCTCTTGGATAGATAACCCTGAAGTAAAAGCATTTTTTAAATTTCTTCATCTCTTAGTTAAACTACCTTCACAAAAAGATCTTAGTGGTCGAATTCTGGAAGAATCAGCACAAAAAATAAATATTCTATTTAAGAAGCAGCTCAAAAAGATACAAATGGTGTTATATTAGCATATGACAGTTGGAAAAACATAAAAAAAGAATCAATTTTTGGAAGCATTTTAATTACTTCAATGGGTAAGGTCCTTATTTTGAATGCGGAAGATATATCAGATGAATGTACAAGGTGGTTTGATGTGCAATGTAAGACAGAAGATATGCTTAATAATTTAAATAAAGAAGGGATTAAAGTTAATGCTGTTGTCACAGATTGCACATCTCAATATGAAGCAGCAAGGTAATATTATATACAAGTAAACTAATTCAATACAGTGAAGCCTCTATAAGTACATCCTCTATAAGTGCACACCCTTTTCAAATGCACACTTAAATTTGGGCCCAAATCTATACATGACCTTCATAAATGCACCTTTTCTTATTGTTTTCTAAGTGCATGTTATTAAAGTTCAGTCCCAAAAGCATGCACTTATGAAGGTTTTACTGTATATTATTACTATTTGTACACTATATTAAAATTTTTTTAAAATCTTTAGAAAACATTTATAATGAATACATCCTGAAATCATATTTAATCCTTGCTTCACTCATCAGATGAATCTGTATGTTGGAGATATTTTCAGAAATTCAAACAAATTTTCAACTGTTGCGAAGCAAGCTATCCATCTTGTATCTTTTTTTAACTAGTCAACTTTTTTTTTAGGTCATCTTCATTCAGAACAACTAGCTTTATATAAATCTTATGTTTCTTTTGTGTTGCCAAATTGTACACGATGGAATAGTCATTATTTGTGTTTTGCCAGTATTTTTAGAACACATGCTGCTCTTAAAAATTTAGCAACAAAGATAGAAGAAGGCAATGATTAAGATCTTAATAACATTCCTAAATTCTTCTTACTTATATTTCAAACATGAATGGTAGAATAACCTTATACAATTAAAAACTCTTCTCGAACTATATATGGCATTATTGAACAAGCTTCAGTAAGATAAGAGTCACCTTTTGATGTTTTGCATAGTTTTAGCTAGGTATGTCAAGTGATTAAAAATCTTTCTGATAGCACTTTTAGAGATTATTTAATCACAAAATTAGAAAAGTGATGGTTAACCTAGAAACAACTATTGCTACTTTCGTTATTTTTATTATATCTATTTTATTACACTACTCAATTTAATCAAAATATTAATAATTTTTCTTTTGCACATATGAGACATTGGATTATTTACTATTATAAAAATTGGTTCAATAAATCTCTGAATTCAATTCTATCTGAATTGCAATATTATGAAAGCCAAGAATACCTTTTTAATCAAGAAACTTTTAACCAATTTGGTAGTGATGTGCTAAAATATTGGAATTTTTGCAAAGGAATTGCTCCAGAATTACATCTTGTAGCAGTTCGAATTTTTTCAGTTTGCATAACAACAACATCAGTAGAATGATTATTCTCTACTATAGGGTGGTACCATTCTTCATGATGCAATCGGCTTAAGGTAAATTTGTTTGATATATGAGGTTTTTGTCTTGAAAATGACCTTATGGTACATGATGCTATAAGGTCATTTTCAAGGCAAAGACCCCATATATACATATATCTGATTAACTATTTTATATTTATTACATTTATTTATACTATCGTATAATTTAACATAATAGCATAAAAAAGTTCTTGCTATGAGCCAACTAAGATCAGAACTTATCTGTTTATAAAACATTGCAGCTATTGACAAATCATTAAAGATATATAAACAAAACATTGCAATTCCAGTTGAAGAAAATGATGAACAAACGAGTTTAGATGAAGACACAGAAGAAGAGCAATTAATTAGTCTATCAGAAAATGATATGGATTTAGAAAATCCTGGAAAGCAAATTCAGATGAATGTTAGTCATTTCAATATAGTTAAAAGTGTAAATAACTGGAATGCAATTGTAAATTAATGGGTTAGTCTAAATGAAGAGGAGAAAGTTGAAGATGACTTAAATGAATCAGAAAGTCTGTCTAAATTATATTTTAATGAAGTAGAATTTCATCCTGTAGATGACTTTACAGCCAAGTAGAAGCTAGCAGATCTTTTTGTAGATTTACTAATACGATCTGCTCATATTAATTTACTTTTGGGTGACTAAAGCATAAATTAAATTAGGTCATATAATAATAAATTAACAGTATTAGAAATTAACATTACACAGAACTTTCAATTTAAAATATATATTTTTTTTGTATTTGTTTGTTTATGCTTCATAACAAGTTTAATTACTATTTAAAACATATGCATAAACAAGTTTTAATATTTTTTACATATTTGTGAATAAAGAATGGCAATTCCTTCTGATACTTTATTTAGCTGTTCAAGATAAATTATTACTTGTATAATTGTTATGCAGGTAATCTTAACTTATCCAAAGCTATACTAGTTTAATACAGAATCAATAAATTTTTCTATCAAAAGTTACTATGAACGTACATACGTATATTGTGAAAGAGAAAATTTGTCCAAGGTCGACAACAAGATGGCTTGGGTCGATCGACCTAAACATTGACCAAATCTGCCAGATATGGCAGAAATGGTAGAAAACAGTAATACATCTGCCAGAAATAACAGATATGGTAGATTCGCTAAATGAAATATGCCAAATAAGGCATATATAGTATATAGGGTGAAAAAGTGCAAAGTAAAAATTAGTAAATGAAAATGTATTTAAACACTACAAAAATCACCATGAATAAAGTGACTCCATTGAGGTCTAAAGCTTCCCTTGAGTTCTTAACTAGTGTCCTGTAGTACTAAAAGTTACTTTCGTATTTCATTTCATTATATTCTTCTTGTTCTTGTGACTTGTTTTAGACCCATAATCATTATATTATTCAAAGTAAAAGAGAAAGATCGAATTAGTAACTGACCCCTTTTTATATAAAACAATTACATAATTATATTAGTGATCAATCCATTGTTAAATCATACATACATAATTCAATTTTGATTGTAACTATGTAATCATATTTTAGATCCACTGATGCTGAAATAAATCACATAATCTAGTGACCCTTAGAACAAGCAGTATACCTAAAAATTAAAAAAATACAGTAAAGTTGTTAGTATTGAACCAAGTTACTAAACACAAGAACTACTTGCTTAAAGTAAAGAGACACTTATCCAAGCCTGATAATAACCTACAAGACCCAAAAGCCTCAAAACTCGGACCAAGTCTAACTACACCTCGATTGAAGCCTACCAATTTTGGAATTTTAGGTCTTGTTGGAAGTTGTTTTGATAGTATCGAGTTGCCTATTACTCTATTTAGTGATATTAGGGTCAAAATAGACTTTCACAATGTACATATTATATATGCAATTTTGAGTTTCAAGTCACATTAATTTACATTAAAAAAAATAAGGTAAGTGATAGAATGAGTAAAATTAGAGTAATATATCAAGTAATTGAAGAAAAATAATATATTGAAATATATGAGAAGTAATGAATTGAACTCATCACTAACCCAAAATTTCATGTACATATATATGCTATTGTAAAATGCTTAGGCTCTTTTAAAAAATAAATTCTTAAATAAGTGATCATAAGCTCACCTTTCAACCCTGTATAAATGTCTAGGACTTTAAATAGTGCTTTGATACCTGTTTGTATTTATATTGTTTATTGAGATTCATATTTAGTTTATAACAAGTATATATATACATACACATATATATATTATAGCCACACACCTGATTAATATACTTCTAATAAAACTATATAGTCTTCTTAATAAAACCTATAATAATAAATATATCTAAATATTAGTACTGTAAATGTCTAGATAAATAGTATAACCAGAAATAATTCCATGATTTTTTAAAAAATCTTTACTATTATTATTGTAAATGCGAAGTACTTATGTACATATATATATATAGTAAAACCTTTATAAGTGCATGCCCTTGGGACCGAACTTTAATGATGTGCACTTAGAGAACAATAAGAACAGATGTATTTATAGAGGTCATGTATAGATTTGGACCCGAATTTAAGCATGCATTTAGAGAGGGTATGCACTTATAAAAGATGCACTTATAGAGGTTTCACTTTACTTGGTTAAAATTATTTTAGCCAATTAAAATTTTCATATAGGGTTACACTAGTCATATGTTTAATTTGGACTAAGTGCCTATATCTAATAAAAAAATATAGATTATATGGACATAGTCCATAAATATCCATATCCAATGGACCATATTGTTCATGTTCATTTTGGCAAACACTGTTTATTTCTATTACTTATAAAAATATCAAAACACTTATTAATAAACAAACTGATGAGGGGTGTGACGACTTAGTGAAGTGGATAGGTTGTCAACCCTCAAGTGGCAGGTCTAAGGTTCAATTACCACAGATGACAAATTTTGGAAATTATACCTGTGTTATAGTAACTGTCTCTTGCTGATCGGTTGGGTTTTGGGCATTTGTAATCTTAGGTATACCAAGTCAGGCCCCACCTGACATTGGGAGCTCAGGGCATCTATGCAAAGTGTAACGTTACATTGTACATGTACATAGGGGAATATAAAACCTGTGTCATATAAGGCTTCGGGCAAACCCACGATAAGACCAACATCATAGAAGGCTAAGAAATCGAAGAGATGGAAACTCACTTGGAAATTTTGAGTAAAGAGGTAGCACAAACTTTCGATGCTGCCATTGGACTGACGGAAGCCCATGAAACACCTTTATAGAAACTGTCGGATAAACCAGATAACAAAGATGTATAGAGGAGCATATGACCAACCAGGCCGCCAGAATTGCCTAAGGAAAAGGATACATAAGTATACCATACCAGGCTATCTGAATTGGGAGTCTAAGGAAGTCTGTTGTTGGTTCCGAGTTGCAGCTAGTAGGGGATGATGAAGAAAAAGTCAGAAAGATGGGTACCAGGGTTTGGGTAAATTTTACAAGGTTAATAGCGGTTTAAGAGGTAACTCTGATTGCAAGTGTTGGCCCCGGTCATAGCATCAAACAAGGTTAGTGGTAAAAGGAAATATGGTTCGCTCTGGTAGATTTACCTCAAGAATAAAAATAGTCTAAGGATTATAGTCTTATAGTCGAATGCGAATAGATCCAGGTCTGTAATCTGGTAAAATTAATACTAGGGTTAGATCAGAGGGTTTAAATAGAACA